>SSNP01000236.1:168063-218349 GCA_006937955.1 Pachypanchax playfairii
GTGCGGACCTGCGGACCACTTATGTGCACCCCTGAACATCAGCCAGATCTCTTCTCTCCACCAAGGAAAAGCGACGCCGATACAAATTCGCGTTTGCCTTCTCCTTCGGTCACTTTCCTTCTTAGCCAATAGTCCCTCTGCCGAACGTCCAGGAATTATTATTTTTTTTCGTGGTAGGATCCACTTCCCGATAAGTGTCTCTCGGCTGTTTATTTGGATTCTCCGCCATGTCGACCTTCACGTTCTGCCGGCTGCTACGAGACACTGCGTTCTATTTCTTATTATTTTTCTTGTTGTGACATAAAAGACGTAATTTCATGTGCGACAGCGCGGGAATGTCGCAAGTCGACACGCAAAGTAAAAATTATATATATTGAAAAATACCATGAGATGTTTGAGGAGCCGATCGGCTTAATCTGCATTGTGTCATCTCCTCTGATAGTGGCTTGGCTGAAATGGACATCCACGGACATGTAAAAGTTACGCACTACAGCTTTAACCCATACATAAGGTGCACCGTATTATCAGGCACATGCTAAAACATATAGTCTACAAAAAAGGTAACGAAAGCAAAACAGTGACAAGTAAAACAGGTAGTTTAACTCGTTGCCCTCAGTCAAATGGTGACTGTAAAGACGCTTCTCCTGGCTGTTCTTTGTTCAATAATCCATTGTTCAAGTTGGTCTTCTAACTGTGGCCACCTCGCTTTGTTCCCGCAGAAGCTCTTTTTCATCTCATTTTCTTGCTTCATACACTTCAGAATTACAGATTCACTGATGTTGAATTCTTTTGCAGCTGCTCTATTCCCATTTACAACTGCGTAACTGATAGCCTGTAGTTTAAATTGTGCCTCGTAAGCATGTCTCTTCATTGGTGCCACTTTTGGGGGTCCTTAGAAAAATAAATCTTGTTTTGCAGCATACTGGTAGTTAACCTGCCGGAGGCGTTGTGAAGGTAAACATACCACATGTAATGTTCTCTGATTGATTTACCAGTATGTGTCATGTTTCCAGGGATTTGTGGTGAACTCTAAGAGTGACCCAGACTTCAGACCAACACAGGAGACTGAACTCAGTAAAACTGTGTTTAATATTTACAGTGAAGGTGATAATACAACAATGAGAAATGTACAAGGTGCTGGAGGTTCTGGACGGGAGCGACTCAGGAGGAGATCTGGCAGCGGAGGAGAAACAGGTTAGTGAGGCAGTTATCTTCTGGATGAGTAATAGTGCTGGCTGCGGTGCGTGGGGAGTGTGCTCATAGAACTTACAGGGTGGTGGAGGCAGGGTGTGCATGGAGGAGGACTGAGGAGCCAGCAGTGGTGGTGGGGAGTCCAATAGATGGTGATGTAATGGTAATCCAAGGTTGATGATAGAATCTAGTACCAGAGTGAAGTAGGGGTGACAGCGTGGTGGTTGTTCTGACCAGGACAGGTGCGGGAAATCCAGAGGGGACTGGAGACAGACCAGGAGCCAGGGAGACAGTCGTGGAGACGCCACAACAGGGAACCAAGAGCCCTCCGGACGGCGCGGCAGACGGCCAGCGCAAGTGGAAGCACTCAAGACCAGGACTGAGGTCTAGGAGGAGGGAAGGAGAGGAGGAGGTAAGTCACTCTTCTATAAAACACAGTCAGGCAATGCTAAGTAGGCCACACGCTACCACAGTGAGAGTTGTAAATAACTGGCGTCTGTCTCCAGTTCCTCCTCTGCTTAAATACCCAGTCTAGGAGAGGTGGGTAACGAGCCGCACCTGGAACCACTGATCAGCAGCTGCCATGCCCTGCAATGAGAGGTTTATTGCTGCAAGTGTACATAGTATCATATCACATCCCTGTGTCAGCGGGAAATGGTGCGACAGTCAATCAAGTAGAGCGCTTACCAACAACATTTTTACAGATTTTGGAACTCTGTGCACACATAAGGCGCATTGGATTACAAGGTGCACAGCGAATTTTCGAGAAAATTTGAGGCTCTTAGGTGCACCTCAGTGCGGAAAATACGGTATGCTTTCCCTGCCAGCATCTTACACCCTGCAGTCGTGCGCTGAAATGGTAGATCTGGGCCTCCGTTGCTCAGGGCCTGCTCTTATGCTGCCATGATGAGGGCCTTGGTGCTGTCTTTGAGTTCCGCTTTTTCTAGCCATTGTCAGGATTTTTTTGAGCTCAGCCATATCAGTGTTGTTTTCGTGGTACATCCCATGTAGGGGCTTGTCCTCCCATGATGGTCTCTCCAGCACTTTAGAATCTGTTCCCCACTGTCTGAAACAGTCCTTTCCTTGTTGCCTTCAAGGTTGCCATTTGCTTGTGGAATACTAAAGTATTTGTAAGTGTCCTCAATGTCTCCCGTTGTTCCTTCAGGGAGTGAGAACCCCTCTGTGTTGACTACTTTTCCACTTAGTTAACATATGACCACACTTTTGAACAAGAATGACATTCTAATGTCAGTGCTGTAGATCGTGGTGGTATCAGTGAGTCAATGTCCTGCTCACTCTCAGCATACAACTTGATGTCATCATATAAACAATCATCTCATCTTGAATGCGAACAAGACAAAGGAGATGATTGTGGATTTTAGGAAAAGCAGCAACATACCAAAACCCATTTCCATCATGGGAGAAGAAGTGGAGGTGGTGGAGGAGTATAAATACCTGGGTGTTCACCTGGACAACAGACTGAACTGGAAACACAACTGTGATGCTATTTTTAGGAAGGGACAGAGCAGACTGTACTTCCTCAGGAAGCTAAGATCCTTCAATGTTTGCAGCCAGATGTTAAAGATCTTTTATAAGTCTGTTGTGGAGAGTGTGATCACATCTGCAGTCACCTGTTGGGGGAGCAGCATCAAAGCAAGTGACATGAAGAGGTTGAACAGATTGATAAGGAGGGCTGGTTCTGTTCTGGGGACTGATCTGGAGTCTCTTGAGTTGATTGTCCAAAGGAGGATGGTTCGGAAAATTAAAATCATCATGGAGAACCCTCATCATCCTCTTCATAACACAGTAACTCAACAACAGAGTGTCTTCAGTCAAAGACTTCTTCAGATCCGCTGCAGCACAGACCGCAACAGGAGATCTATTTTGCCCACAGCTATAACCTTCTACAATGGTTCCCTGAAGAAGAACTGAGATACGACAACACTTAATTTCCCTTCGGGGATTAATAAAGTATTTTTGATTTGATATGATAAAAGAGGTGGTCCCATTCCAGAGTCGGTATCTATAGCCAGTCTTGCTGATGACTTGGCTGAGGGGGTTTAGATCTATGTAGAGCAGCAGTGTGGACGGTGCATCTCCTTGGTATATGCCACATTTGATGAACACTTGTGCTTAGTATTGGCTTCAAGAGTAGTTTTCCACAACCTCATCTGTCATGATCTCAATATGGCCAGAGCAGGCAGGGCTTGTGGCTATTATCCAGAAGTGAGATGTGGCAGAATGGTTCCAGCAGGCACAAGACAGTGAATGATCCAGAATAGTTCCAAATGTGATGACAAGAGCAGTGGCGCAACAACCTTCAACAGCAAGCACAAACATTAACATAAATGAGAGTAGGCTTAATTTCAAAACTTCACGACACTATACTTGAGGCACAGTCACTGGGATGAATCTCAACGGTCTGCCGTTGGCTTGTTGCAGAGCCCTGAGCTTTATAGAGGCCTTTATTGTAATGATGAGTCTCAGGTGTGCTTGCTGGCAAAACCGGTCTGCAATCAGCTTGATGCCTGCCAGCTGGACCTGCAGCAACACAACAGTGAGGAATAGAAACCAGAGGAGGGAATGGGGAGAGAGGTGGAAAAACTAACAGTAGGAAAGATAAAAAATATAGCAAAAACAAAAGCCCAAACCCAGGCTCCTGACACTCATCAAGTTTGCAATGAAGGCTCTTGGGGTTCTGTTAATGTTGTACAGCTCTAAGCATTCAATGATTCAAGAATGTGGCACTGAATCATAGACTTTATTGGAATCAATCCAGGCAGCGCTCAGGCTGGTGTGCTGGGTTCTGCAGTCTTGAGCAACTGTTCTGTCTACCAGAAGCTGGTGTTTTGGTCCTCTGGCATTTTTGCTGTTGCCTTTCTGAGCTGGTTCAGTTGTGCTGTCAGTTACTCATGGAGTGCTCTGAGTTTCTTTAGCCAGTAGATGGTAAATCATGTCAGGCCCTGGTGCTGTCCAGTCCAAGACTCTTTCTTGGATGTCTGCAACTGTGATGGTGACTGGACTCTGTTCAGGGAAGCTGTTGTGGTTCCCTATCAGAGCCACCACCTACTGTTCCCCCATATTCACTTCACTTCACTTCACTTAGATTAAATTCACTTCAATTAGATTCAATTTTATTTCTAAAGTGCTAGTTCAAAACAAAGGCAATTTCAAAGCACTTTAAAGAAATATACAGTCAACCTGTAAAAAATAAAACATTTTCTATCTAAGAAACTAGCCAGTTGGGTTGAATCATCAATTCAACACAACCTTCCATTCTGAGCAAGCATGACTGGCAACAGTGGAAAAGAACAACTTCCCTTTGAAAGGAAGACAAACTCCAGCAGAACCCAGCTCAGGATGAATGTCCTTCTGCCTTGACCAACTGGGGTCTGAGCTGTCAAGAAAGAGATGCAGAAAAACAAATGTATTTGGGCCACTCATCAGGTTTGAAAATGTTGAGGTCCTCTTTGGGTGTGACAAGGAAGGACAGGATCAGAAATAAGTACATCAGATAGATGGCACATGTTAGATATTTTCTAGATATATTCAGAGAGACCAGACTGAGATTGTATGGACATGTACACAGGAGCAATAGTGGGTTTATTGGGAAAAGGATGCTGAGGTGGGAACTGCCAGGCATGAGGCCTAGAGGAAGACCAAAGAGGAGATATATGGATATAGTGAAGGAGGACATGAGGTTGGTTGGTGTGAAAGAAGAGGATGCAGAGGCTAGGGGTAGATGGAGATGAATGACTTGTTGTGGTGACACCTGAAGGGAGCAGCTGAAAGGAAAAGACAAAGTCATGTCTATGGAAAGATAAACAGAGATAAAGTTAGTAGCAACAACAATAATAAATATAAACAATGAGAGTAAAGACAGCATAGTGAAAAATATGATCAGTATCTTCTCCAGAAGTCTAAGCCTATAGCAGCATAACTAAAGAGAACGCTCAGGATAATCCTAATTATAGGATTGTGCAAAAAGGTAAGTTTTAAGCCTATTAAATTTTCTCCCACCAAGGGCCGGCCCTGAAATGCATGGTTCCTATGACAAAAAAGGATTTTGGCACCCCCTACCATCTGGAACAGCAACAACCTAACTCAATAACTGGATTAGATTGCAATAATTATTTATTTATTTATACTAAAATGAATTATACAGACTATAAATTGATCAGTGCAATGAAAAAAAAACATACTCAAACAAAAAATAACAAAAGATAAAATGTCTTTATGTCAAAAATAATAATTAGGATTTGCTGCTCCCTCCAGCAGATGGCACCCTAGGCAATTGCTTGAGTGGCCTATAATCAGAGTCGGCCCTGCTTCTACCCTCGACTCACCTGCACTCCTTGGCTCATGTCTTTATCTCTACTCCTGATTCTGCTTTGTTCTCCATGCCCTGGTGACTGGTTTCTCAGTTCCCTAGATCCCATTCTTGTTGCTCTCGCTCAGACTTCTGGAAAGAAATACTCAAAGCCCGTATTCCTGGATCCTGCTCCAGCTCATCTCAGCTTCATCCTCCTTGTTCCGGTGGTTGGCTCCTTTGTTCCCGGGATACTTTCATGTTGCCTCCTCCTGTGTGTACTTTGTGGAGAAAAACTCAAATAAGAGACAAAGCTATGGAGAGAAAATAGTCTCAGTACGATTGTGTGTGTGTAATAGGTGGAATGTGTGTAACTTTGGGTACTGTGTGTGTGTAATAGATGATGTGTGTACAACTTTTGTTACTCGTATGTGTAGACATGATTTGTCATCTGTAAAACACATTTTGTGCGTAACTTTGGGTGATCAATTTTGTATTTGTATTTTGATTTTTGAAACTTTTAGATAGGAGTTACCAGCAGTGGCCACTTCCTGCTATTGGATGGGGGATACTCCCATATCAACTTTCAGCCAATCAGCAGCCCATGCAAGTGGAACCACATGGCTACTTATTGAGTTTTTCAGCCTGGGGAAGTTTGTATGTGTTTCTGTTCTGAGTGTAGATGACCAAGAAGAACAGACTATCCTTAGTAATGCAAATGTGGACAGTGTCCGTTACTGCCCTCCACCCCACTTGGATTCACTTCAACTTTGAGGTAGGCCTGGGTGATAAATCGACTAAATGAATTAATTAAAATTTTTGTTGTGGACAATTTAAAAAATAAATGAACCGAGATTTTGCATAGTGGAGATCTTTTGGCTCCCCGGAGTTTCTGTAGTGTTAGTTTCACATGGTTTGCTGCGACAGACATGCAGCAAGAGACCCCATGCTGCAACATTTGCCTAAAGCCCATCGCAGTCAAAGGCAGCAGCACCACAATCATATTCTAATGGTGCGTTCACACCGGCGGCTTTGTAAACGACAAGCAACGTTCACAATGCTTAAAGTTTGAAGCTTGGAAGTTGAAGCTTGTAAAGCCTGCCAGTTAGAACGCGTAGGTGTTGAAGCTTGTATTTACTCCGTTTGTTGATCCACCCCATTCTTCAGATGCGTTCTGAGTTTGGGGAGTTACATATTGATGGATGAGGTTCGCTTCCAGCGTTACTTCCGTCTGTCCTACGCCCTGTTTGACGACTTCCTGGTTCATTCAGGTTATGTGCAGTGACGTCACTACATCACTACGATGAGACACTCTGATTGGTTGACATGCCGCTTCAAGAGTGTCAAAAGTTCAGCTAGCCAAACCTCTGCCTTGCTCGCGTTTCAAGCTTCAACGCCTGAAACGCTTCAAAAGCTTTGAAAGTTGACGCTGCTAACGCTCACAAAGCGTCGCAGAGACTCTAACGGCCCGGTGTGAAGGCACCTGAAACAGAGCCATCCAGCTGAACATGGAAAATGCCAGTCTAACTAAGACGAATAAAACCGCAGTGACCAACAAACCTTAGCTAAAAACAGCTAACTGTAGCTGAATCCATTGTAAGAGGCACCGCAAATAACAGGAAAGAGGTATGGTAGAGAACAGTCACTGTAGCAGTGGCTCAAAGTTGTCCGTTGTTTGTACTTGTTGCTTTGCTTAATAAGTACTGGGAAAATTGGAAAAAATCAGAAATCGAATAAAAAATAAATAAATCCGAGATTTTATTTTTCAGCCAAATCGCCAGGCCCTACTTTGAGGCTTAAATTCTCACATACAGTGGGGCAAAAAAGTATTTAGTCAGCCACCAATTGTGTAAGTTCTCCCACTTAAAAAGATCAGACAGGCCTGTAATTTTCATCATAGGTATACCTCAACTATGAGAGACAAAATGAGGAAAAAAAATCCAGAAAATCACATTGTCTGATTTTTAAAGAATTTATTTGCAAATTATGGTGGAAAATAAGTATTTGGTCAAAAACAAAAGTTAATCTCAATACTTTGTTATATAGCCTTTGTTGGCAATGACAGAGGTCAAACGTTTTCTGTAAGTCTTCACAAGGTTTTCACACACTGTTGCTGGTATTTTGGCCCATTCCTCCATGCAGATCTCCTCTAGAGCAGTGATGTTTTGGGGCTGACGCTGGGCAACACGGACTTTCAACTCCCTCCAGAGATTTTCTATGGGGTTGAGATCTGGAGACTGGCTAGGCCACTCCAGGACCTTGAAATGCTTCTTACGAAGCCACTCCTTCGTTGCCCGGGCGGTGTGTTTGGGATCATTGTCATGCTGTAAGACCCAGCCACGTCTCATTTTCAATGCCCTTGCTGATGGAAGGAGGTTTTCACTCAAAATCTTACGATACATGGCCCCATTCATTCTTTCCTTTACACGGATCAGTCGTCCTGGTCCCCTTGCAGAAAAACAGCCCCAAAGCATGATGTTTCCACCCCCATGCTTTACAGTAGGTATGGTGTTCTTTGGATCCAACTCAGCATTCTTTCCCCTCCAAACACGACAAGTTGAGTTTCTACCAAAAAGTTCTATTTTGGTTTCATCTGACCATATGATGTTCTCCCAATCCTCTTCTGGATCATCCAAATGCTCTCTAGCAAACCGCAGACGGGCCTGGACGTGTCCTGGCTTCAGCAGGGGGACACGTCTGGCACTGCAGGATTTGAGTCCCTGGCGGCGTAGTGTGTTACTGATGGTAGCCTTTGTTACTTTGGTCCCAGCTCTCTGCAGGTCATTCACTAGGTCCCTCCGTGTGGTTCTGGGATTTTTGCTCACCGTTCTTGTGATCATTTTGACCCCACGGGGTGAGATCTTGCGTGGAGCCCCAGATCGAGGGAGATTATCAGTGGTCTTGTATATCTTCCATTTTCTAATAATTGCTCCCACAGTTGATTTCTTCACACCAAGCTGCTTACCTATTGCAGATTCAGTCTTCCCAGCCTGGTGAAGGTCTACAATTTTGTTTCTGGTGTCCTTTGACAGCTCTTTGGTCTTGGCCATAGTGGAGTTTGGAGCGTGACTGTTTGAGATTGTGGACAGGTGTCTTTTATACTGATAACGAGTTCACACAGGTGCCATTAATACAGGTAACGAGTGGAGGACCGAGGAGCCTCTTAAAGAAGTTACAGGTCTGTGAAAGCCAGAAATCTTACTTGTTTGTAGGTGACCAAATACTTATTTTCCACCATAATTTGCAAATAAATTCTTTAAAAATCAGACAATGTGATTTTCTGGATTTTTTTTCCTCATTTTGTCTCTCATAGTTGAGGTATACCTATGATGAAAATTACAGGCCTCTCTGATCATTTTAAGTGGGAGAACATACACAATTGGTGGCTGACTAAATACTTTTTTGCCCCACTGTAACTAGTTTTGGAGATGTCAACACTGAAATGGTCATCTCTTCTTTAAAAATGTTTGGATTTCCATGTGTTACACTTTGTTGGTAAGCTTGGACTCCACACTTTCCGAGTCTGTAAATAACTCAAAATGACCCTTAGCCTGACTTGTTCCCAGTTTCATAGCTAGACCTATTTAGTTTCTGTTAGAATAATTTTTTTTACTCACCTTCTAAAAGACGTGTTGGTCCACGTTCTGACAAATCATGACACTGTTGTTTTAACTAGATGCAAAGTTGCATTTTTTTACATTCTGCTGCTTCTCTGACAGAAAGCAATTTGAATGTTTCATACTTTTACTGGTACTATTATTTTTTTACTTTTGCATACTCTACTTTTTTCAATGATCCATACCTTTGCTGTTGCAATAAAGTGAATTTCTCTGCTGAAGGACAAAGATCTGTTCTATCATATTCTTATTTTATTCTTTTCTTATTAAAAAATCAAGGTCCTGCTCTGATTTTACAGTTAAGTCCACCATCTGCTATTGTGAAGGTCAACACTGCAGCAGATTGTTAGCATAAATTTACATATAAAACCATACTGGACATTTTCCACACTTGACTACACATGGGTAGTTAGACATTAGAGTGAAAAAAACCCAAAGCACTAACATTAAAACAGGATAAACAGATCAGACACAACACATGTGAACATGCGCTGTAGAATTATAAAGCAAATGGCCTAGTGCCTATATGCCACCTCTGCCTTGGCAAGTTGGTGCAAATTAAATATAAGTATGTCATTAAGCACCAAGGTTGATGATTGTGGCCTAATGAATATGAACAGCTTTGTAGTCAGCAGCTTCCTCCTTCTGGAGAGCTTCTTTTTAGACCACAGCATCAATCTTCCTGTCACCATCCATGTCTTGCCTTCATAAACAGATATATTATTCATAAATTAGCATTATTGTCCATTTAATAATTGATCAGCTCTTAAATATCCACCAGATAAAAATCAAGGTCATGGGAAATAAAATAAAATGGATAGTATTATTTTAAGTGGGAGGTGATTATCTTATTGTAATTACACACTCACCCAAAGGATTATTAGAAACACCTGTTCAATTTTTCCTTAATGCAATTATCTAATCAACCAATCACATGGCAGTTGCTTGAACACATTTAGGGGTGTGGTCCTGGTCAAGACAATCCCCTGAACTCCAAACTGAATGTCAGAATGGGAAAGAAAGGTGATTTAAGCAATTCTGAGCGTGGCATGGTTGATGGTGCCAGACAGGCCGGTTTGAGTATTTCACAATCTGCTCAGTTAATGGGATTTTCACGCACAACCATTTCTAGGATTTACAAAGAATGGTGTGAAAAGGGAAACAGGGCGGTAAGACGTATTGTGTCACTTCCTGATTGCCTTGGTTGCACTGTTGGTTGTTGCTCTGTTTGGTTTATTGGCATTTTCTCTGACTTTCACAGATTTACTGTCATTTTTGACTTAGTATCTCATAAGCACTACTCTCTTAGCTGTTCTGCACTCCTGTCTTAAGGGAATCTTTGGTTTTAACTTTTCTTAGCTCTTATTTTTACAATACTGTTCGTTAGCTAGTCCAGCTTAGCTTAACATGGCTTGTCTTTCACCCTCTCCTGCCTTGACCTGTTCTGTGTGTCAGATGTTTAGTTATTCCTCTGCCTCCTTTACTGATAATGGTACGTGTAACAAATGTAATTTATTTGTAGCTTTGGAGGCGAGGCTGTCTGTTTTGGAATCGCGGCTCCGTGCTTTTGAGACTCCAGCAGTTAGTCAGGTTCCTTTAGCGAGCACGGAACCACTGGGACTAGCTTCCCTTAGCCGTCCTCCGGCAAATCCCAAGCAGCCGGGAGCCCATGCCGGCTGGGTGACGGTCAGAAGGAAGCATAGCCACCATCGCCCCATCCACGTTTCAAACCGCTTTCCCCACTCAGCAACACACTCGCTGAGAAACAGACTCTGGTTATTGGCAGCTCCGTAGTCCAAAATGTGGCATTAGAGACACCAGCGACCATAGTCAAATGCCTTCCGGCGGCCAGAGCGGGCGACATGGAAGGCTACCTGAAACTGCTGGCTAAGGATAAGCGTAAATACAGTAGGATTGTTATTCACGTCGGCAGTAATGACACCCGGTTTCGCCAATCGGAGGTCACTAAAGTTAATGTTGCTTCGGTGTGTAACTTTGCAAAAACAATGTCGAACTCCGTAATTTTCTCTGGTCCTCTTCCTAATCTGACCAACGATGATATGTTTAGTCGTCTTCGTTTCGTCGCTGGTTGTCTAGGCGGTGTCCCAATAACAACGTGGGCTTCATCGATAATTAGCAGACGTTTTGGGGAAAACCTGGACTGATCCGGAGAGACAGCATCCATCCTACTTTGGATGGTGCAGCTTTCCTTTCTAGAAATATGGCTGAATTTATTACTCCTCCAAAACTGTGACAATCCAGGCTCCAGTCCAGGAAGCAGAGTTGTAGTCTTACACACCTCTCTGCAGGTTTTCTGACGTTACCCTCCCACTTTCCTATAGAGACGGTGTTTGCTCAACCACGGTTCAAATTAAATACACAAATATTCAGTTCTAGAAAAATAAATAATAAAAATCTGATAAAAATAAACACAGTTACTAATACAAAACCTGTAAATAAAACCATTAGATGTGGTTTACTGAATGTTAGATCTCTTTCATCTAAATCTCTTAGTTAATGATTTGATAACTGATCATCATATTGATCTATTTTGTCTTACAGAAACCTGGCTGCAGCAGGAGGATTACGTTAGTATTAATGAATCAACTCCTTCTAACTACCTTAATCTTCATGTTCCTCAAGCAATAGGTCGAGGAGGAGTAGTAGCTATTTTCCAGTCAGGTCTATTGATTAGCTCTAGACCAGCTATTAGTTATAATTCTTTTGAATTTATGACCCTCAGTATTTCTCGCCCAAATTGGAAATCAGAGGAACCTATTTCACTTGTTGTTATATATCGTCCACAAGGTGCTTATTCTGAGTTCTTGTCTGAATTTTCAGTCTTCTCATCAGAACTATTATTGAAATCGGATAAAGTCATTATAGTGGGAGATTTCAATATTCATGTTGATGATGAAAGTGATAGTTTGAATATAGCTTTTAATGATCTTTTGGATTTAGTTGGTTTCTCTCAAAATGTAAACAAACCAACTCACTATTGTCATCATACTCTTGATCTTGTTCTGATTTATGGCGTAGAGATTGAACAGATAGAACAGTGTTTCCTCACAACCCTGTCTGATCATCTTTTAATAACCTTTGTGTTTACAATGATGGAGCTCACCGCTCCAGATAGAAACTTTAACAGAATGTAGATTTAGATGTTTATCAGATAATGCTGTAACTAAATTCAAAGAATCTATTCCATTAGCTTTATCTTCATTCCAAAAGAATAATATAACAGAGAGCAGCTGCAAAGATTTTGCAGACTGGCGAATTGATGATCTTACTGATAATTTTACAGCTTCCATTGGATAAAGTTGCTCCCCTGAAAATGAAGGTAATCAGCCAGAGGAGGCGGGCTCCTTGGTTTAATTTAGAGCTGCGTATGCTAAAAAGAACTTCAAGAAAGTTAGAAAAGAAATGGCATTCCACTAAGCTAGAAGAAGTTTATTTATCTTGATGAGATAGTTTGCTCATATACAAAAGAGCCCTTCGTAGGGTTAGAACTGAGTATTACTCGTCCCTCATTGAGGAAAACAGGAACAATCCCAGGTTTCTGTTTAGTACTGTAGCCAGATTAATAAAAAACCCAACTTCTGTTGAACCGTATCCCTGTAACCCTCAGTAGCGATGACTTCATGAAATTCTTTACTAATAAAATAGATTCAATTAGAGAAAAAATCTATACTGTCCTTCCCACTGTTGTCTCTGGTTCGTTGTCCAGTGAAGCAGCTTTAGAATCTGAATCATGTTTAGACAGTTTCTGTCCAGCTGATTTTAATGAGTTAACACAAATTATAGCTTCTTCTAAACCATCTACATGTATGTTGGATCCTGTTCAAACCAGACATTTTAAAGAGGTTTTCCCATTGACTAACACATAGATATTGGACATGATCATTATGTCTTTAATAAATGGATCTGTGCCTAAGGCCTTTAAGGTTGCTGTTATTAAGCCTTTACTTAAGAAATCTGATCTTGATCCAGGATCTCCAGGTTATTATTGACCTATATCCAGTTTACCCTTCATCTCAAAAATTCTAGAAAACATAGTTGCAAACCAGTTATGTAATCATCTACACAGTAATAATCTTTTTGAAGAGTTCCAGTCAGGATTTAGAGCTCATCATAGCACTGAAACAGCACTGGTGAAAGTTTCTAATGATATTCTCATGGCCTCAGACAGTGGACTTGTGTCTGTACTTGTCCTGTTAGATCTCAGTGCTGCGTTTGATACTATAGATCATAAGATCCTATTGAAGAGGCTTGAATATGATATTGGGATTCCGGGAACTGCATTAAACTGGTTTGAATCATATTTAACTGAAAGATTCCAGTTTGTTCATGTAAATAATGAATCTTCTTCATATACCAGAGTCAGTCATGGAGTTCCTCAGGGTTCAGTGCTTTGACCGATCCTCTTACTATATACATGTTACCGCTTGGTAAAATTATTAGACAACATTCCATTTTTATGCTGATGATACTCAGTTATATTTATCAATGAAGCCTTATGAGACCAACCAGCCGCAGAAATTACAAGCTTGTCTTAATGATGTAAAATATTGGATGACGCTTAATTTTTTTGCTTTTAAATTCAGACAAGACAGAGGTTGTGACTTTTGGGCCCGAGAACCTTAGGAACAAGTTGTGTAGTCAGTCATCAACGTTGGATGGCATTAATTTGGCCTCTAACAAGAAGGTAAAGAACCTGGGTGTTATCTTTGACCAGGACATGTCCTTTAGTTCTCATATAAAGCATGTTACCAGGATGGCCTACGTCCACCTGTGTAATGTTGCTAAGATTAGGAGCATTTTGAATCAAAGTGATGCAGAAACATTAGTTCATGCATTTATTACTACTAGACTTGATTATTTTATTTCCTTATTATCAGGATGTTCTAATAGTGCTGTTAAAGGCCTCCAGCTGATCCAAAATGCTGCTGCCAGAGTTCTGATGAGAGTTAGAAGGAGAGACCATATTTCTCCTGTTTTAGCATCACTTGATTGGCCCCTGTAAAATCTAGAATAAAGTTTAAGGTTTTACTTTTGACGTATAAGGCCTTGAATGACCAGCCTCCAACTTATATTAAAGATCTTATTGTTCCATATGTTCCTAACAAAGCACTTTGCTCTCAGTCTGCAGGTCTGCTTGTAGTTCCTAGAGCAGGGCTATTCAAATCCAGGCCTCAAGGGCCAGTATCCTGCATGTTTTTGGTCTTTCCCTAATTCAACACACTGGTAAATGGTAATGGTAAATGGTAAATGTCCTGTATTTGTATAGCGCTTTTCTAGTCATTCAGACCACTCAAAGCGCTTTCACACTACAAGGTTTTGCATTCACCCATTCACACAAGGGTAGGGGCTAACACTCACACAACCCGATACGCAGATCGGGGGGCAACATGGGGTTCAGTGTCTTGCCCAAGGACACTTCGACATGTGGCGGTGGAAGCCGGGATCGATCCACCAACCTTCAAATTGGAGGACGACCGCTCTAACCACTGAGCCACAGCCGCCCCACTGGAATTAAATGATGGCTCATTAGCAGGCCTCTGCAGAACTTTGCCATGGTGAGGAGGAAGTTGGAAAATTGGAATCAGCTGGGTTGGAGCAGAGTCACATCTAAAACATGCAGGATAGTGGCCCTCGAGGCCTGGAGCTTGACACCCCTGTGCTAGAGGTTTCTTCCTGTTAAAAGGGAGTCATTCCCTTCCACTCTCACCAATCGTGCTTGGTCAGGTTGGGGGATTGTGCTGAACTAACAATTCAGCCCAATCGGCTGGTTCCTTAGATAGAAAATGTTTTATTATTAATTGGTTGATTTTTCTGTGAAGTGCCTTGAAATGACTTTGTCATGAACTGGCGCTTTATAAATAAATAAACTTGAAACTTGAAAAACATCCAGTATGTGTCAGTCCTGTGGGCGATAATGTCTTGTTGATGCCAGAGGTCAGAGGAGAATGGGCCGACTGATTCAAGCTGATAGAAAAGCAACTTTGAGTGAAATAACCACTCATTACAACCGAGTTATGCAGCATTTGTGAAGCCACAACACTCACAGCCTTGAGGCAGATGGGCTACAACAGCAGAAGACCCCACCGGGTACCACTCATCTCCACTACAAATAAGAAAAAGAGGCTACAATTTGCACGAGCTCACCAAAATTGGACAGTTGAAGACTGGAAAAATGTTGCCTGGTCTGATGAGTCTCGATTTCTGTTAAGACATTCAAATGGTAGAGTCAGAATTTGGTGTAAACAGAATGAGGACATGGTTCCATCATGGCTAGTTAACACTGTGCAGGCTTGTGGTGGTGGTGTAATGGTGTGGGGGATGTTTTGTTGGCACACTTTAGGCCCCTTAGTGCCAATTGGGCATCATTTAAATGCCACGGGCTATCTGAGCATTGTTTCTGACCATGTCCATCCCTTCATGACCACCATGTACCCATCCTCTGATGGCTACTTCCAGCAGGATAATGCACCATGTCATAAAGCTCGAATCATTTCAAATTGGTTTCTTGAACATGACAATGAGTTCACTGTACTACAATGCCCCCCACAGTCACCAGATCTCAACCCAATAGAGCATCTTTGGGATGCTTCATGCCCTGGATGTGAATTCCACAAATCTCCATCAACTGCAAGATGCTATCCTATCAATATGGGCCAACATTTCTAAAGAATGCTTTCAGCACCTTTTTGGATCAATGCCACGTAGAATTAAGGCAGTTCTGAAGGCTTAAGAGGGTCAAACAACGTATTAGTATGGTGTTCCTAATAAATTACAGTCTAAGGATCTATCAGATTTTTTTTATCACAGAGAAGATTGTCATCATAGGAAAAATAAGAGCACTGACGTCTAAAATGTAAAAAAAGCCTCTTTATTTGAACCATTATAAGTGCGATTTTCTATTCTGGTTTCTCTCTTGTCACCTCAGCTACCTTTCCTGCAGCCACTCTCTTTCTCACTCCTTGTTTTCTAGTCCAAGCACATCCACCACAGAGGGGGATGAATCATTTACACACACATATTACCCTCGGCCCTTTCACTGGAGACAGAAAGACACTGTAACATGCAGAAACAAAAGCTGATGGAGAAAGAAAATGGAACTGCAATAATGGAGCTACTATAGAAATAAAATTCATTATCACTGCAAGAATTATTAAACGCATGTATTTCACTAAAAGCATCTTAGAAGGAGGCTGGTTGGGCATTTTGACAATTTAATTGAAATCAGACTTCTCTAATAAACGTGATTGCCATATGCCACTTTGATGTGTTTAATAACACCTTGTATTCAGTGTTAACTAATGTGTCGGTTCCATATTAAACACAATAAATAAAAACAAGATAATTACAGATAAAACACAGTTGTATTTTTTATATATGTTGTTATATTTGTTGTTATGTTAAATGGCTTGAATTGCTACAAAAAATATTTCTGTTTTGTTTTAATTAGTTCTTCATTAAAACTACCTTAAAACGTATTTGTTGATAACATTTAACCTATTCATCATTGTGTCTTTTAAAGCATGTGGTTTAAAGATTTGATTTGAAGATATTAAAGATTTCTGGTAACATTTATGCCTTTGCATTTCTATTAAAAACCTGAATTAACTTTCACTGATGACACTTCAAGAGTGACTAGCCCCCGAAACAGCTCTTTTTGCTCATAAACTGTATTAATGGGTCTTTACCAATGCAATCTTTCAGTTTCTGGGCATTTTTGACATTTTTGTGTAAACTTGTTAAATTCTACACTTTTTGGTCTGAAAATGTCTTAGTGCTGCCCTCTTATATTTGAAGTGTGGCTACTGCATTTGAAATTTGTGATAGGCTGAAAGCAGTACATCTTTTCCAATCTTCACGTCACAGGCATGGCCTCACAGACACACCCTATGGGTTTAGGTATAAAACCATCTCCCAGACACTCTCGCCCCATTGTCTCCAGCATCTCACCAAAGAACTGTTCAAAGGTGATATAAACTGCCTGCAGCACATAGGGATTTAGAGCAACTTGCTGAAAACCAGGGTGCTCTGTTATACAGGTGGTTATACCCACCAGCCGACATCTGCATATGACAAATGGAATAAATGTCAGTAAAAGAATAATAAAATTGTGTGGATATGCTTTGTGCATGTTATATTCTCATCATGTTTTTTTTATCTCTGTTTAATTTTATTTATAACCTAGGCACCTCTCTGCAACACATATGTTCCGGTTTGAGCAATGAAATATGGCAGCCGCGTGCAGCTGCACCTGTTGGCAGAGTCACACGATATTACTCGAGCTAATCTAAATCTAGCTTTAGCTCTCTGGCTAACAACACTGTACCAGTAATAGACGGGCCCCATTCTATGCCGCTAAGCCACTGCAGGGCGAGCTATCACCTCGAAACGATACGAATCAAGGCTGCCACTTCACTTGTCATGCAGCTTCCTCTATTTTTATCTGTCCCTCTCTGGCGGCTGGCCTCTGTGTCAAGTATGTGTGTCTATCAATGAAGCCTGATGAGACCAACCAGCTGCAGAGATTACAAGCTTGTCTTAATGATGTAAAACATTGGATGACGCTTAATTTTTTGCTTTTAAATTCAGACAAGACAGAGGTTGTGACTTTTGGGCCTGAGAATCTTAGGAACAAGTTGTGTAGTCAGTCATCAATGTTGGATGGCATTAATTTGGCCTCCAACAAGAAGGTAAAGAACCTGGGTGTTATCTTTGACCAGGACATGTCCTTTAGTTCTCATATAAAGCATGTTACCAGGACGGCCTACTTCCACCTGCGTAATGTTGCTAAAATTAGGAGCATTTTGAATCAAAGAGATGCAGAAACCTTAGTTCATGCATTTATTACTTCTAGACTTGATTACTGTAATTCATTATTATCAGGGTGTTCTAATAGTGCTGTTAAAGGCCTCCAGCTGATCTAAAATACTGCTGCCAGAGTTCTGATGAGAGTTAGAAGGAGAGACCATATTTCTCCTGTTTTAGCATCACTTCATTGGCTCCCTGTAAGGTCTAGAATAAAGTTTAAGGTTTTACTTTTGACGTATAAGGCCTTGAACGACCAAGCTCCAGCTTATATTAAAGATCTTATTGTTCCATATGCTCCTAACAGAGCACTTTGCTCTCAGACTGCAGGTCTGCTTGTAGTTCCTAGAATTTCTAAAAGTAGAATGGGAGGAAGAGCTTTTAGTTATCAGGCTCCTCTCCTGTGGAACCAGCTTCCACTTTTTATCCGTGAGGCAGACACCTTGTGTAGTTTTAAGAATAGACTTAAAACTTTCCTTTTTACACAATCCTATAGTCGGGGTTAGCTTGGGTTCTCCTGAGCTTTCCCTTTAGTTATGCTGCTATAGGTTTAGACTGCCGGAGGACATACTGACCACATTTCTTCACTCTGCTGTCTCTCTTTACTCTGGCTGCCTCTGAGGAGGATGTATCTCACATAAACAAACAATGAAATATTCCCACTAGAGTCATCAAATTGTTATTGCTTTGATTGTAACTGCTGCCATTAACTGTTTCTCTGTTTATCTTTCTATAGACATGACGACTGGCCAAAATCCATCTGTGTTTGTCTGTGTCTCTTATCTGTCAGCTCAGACCCCAGTCGGCTAAGGCAGAAGGCCGCCCATCCTGAGCCAGGTTCTGCTAGAGCAGGGGTCTCAAACTCCAGGCCTCGAGGGCCACTATCCTGCATGTTTTAGATGTTTCCCTGTTTCAACACACCTGATTCAAATCCTCTGTATTTCAACAAGTCCTGCAGAAGCCTGTTAACGACTTGTTCATTTGAATCAGGTGTGTTGAAGCAGGAAAACATCTAAAACATGCAGGATAGTGGCCCTCGAGGCCTGGAGTTTGAGACCCCTGTGCTAGAGGTTTCTTCCTGTTAAAAGGGAGTCGTTCCTTTCCACTGTCGCCAATCGTGCTTGCTCAGGATGGGGGATTGTGCTGAAATAACAATTCAGCCCAATCGGCTGGTTCCTTAAATAGAAAATGTTTTATTATTAATTGGTTGATTTTTCTGTGAAGTGCCTTGAAATGACTTTGTCATGAACTGGCGCTTTATAAATAAATAAACTTGAAACTTGAACTTGAAGTAGTGCAACATGTCAATCACAGTCCATTTGCATTTGGAAGATGGAATTTTCCATTTCCAATTTGAAATAATAGGTAACACTTTACAATAATGGTCACAATATTTGCTTACCTACTAAGGAACTAGTGAGGAACAAATCATGGACTCATGATTCATTAATGATTAGCTAAGCTTCACACTCTCCCCACTTTGAATATATTAGGTAATGATTCATGAATGATTACTTAATGGTTGATTCCTCATAAACTGACTAGACACCTAATTAGTCTCTAATGATTAATTAATGATTACCTAAGCTTCACACCCACCTTATATTGGATTTGTTAACTACTGATTAATGAAGTCAAGAGTCAAAAGTTTTTATTGTCATTTCAACCATGTTCAGTATGTAGACAATGAAACAAAATAGTGTTCCACCAAGGATCAAGTGGTTTTACATACACTATATTACCAAAAGTATTCGCTCACCCATTCAAATGATCAGAATCAGGTGTCTTAATCACTTGGCCTGGCCACAAGTGTATAAAGTCAAGCACTCAGGCATGCAGACTGTGAAGCAAGACATTTGTGAAAGAATGGGCCGCTCTCAGGAGCTCAGTGATTTCCAGTGTGGAACTGTCAATGCCACCTGTGCAACAAATCCAGTAATGAAATTTCCTAAATATTCCACAGTCAACTGTCAGCTCTATTATAACAAAATGGAAGCATTTGGGAACAACATCAACTCAGTCACGAAGTGGTAGGCCACGTAAAGTGACGGAGAGGGGTCAGCGGATGCTGAAGCGCATAGTGCAAAGAGGTCGCCGACTTTCTGCACAGTCAATTGCTACAGAGCTACAAACTTCATGTGACGTTCAGATTAGCCCAAGTACAGTACGCAGAGAGCTTCATGGAATGGGTTTCCATGGCCGAGCAGCTGCAGCCAAGCCACACATCACCAAGTGCAATGCAAAGCGTCGGATGCAATGGTGTAAAGCACGCCGCCACTGGCCTATAGAGCAGTGGAGACATGTTCTCTGGAGTGATGAATCACGCTTTTCCATTTGGCAATCTGATGGACGAGTCTGGGTTTGGAGGTTGCCAGGAGAACGGTACATTTCAGACTGCATTGTGCCGACTGTGAAATTTGGTGGAGGAGGAATTATGGTGTGGGGTTGTTTTTCAGGAGCTGGGCTTGGCCCCTTAGTTCCAGTGAAAGGAACTTTGAATGCTTCAGGATACCAAAGCATTTTGGACAATTCCATGCTCCCAACCTTGTGGGAACAGTTTGGAGCAGGCCCCTTCCTCTTCCAACATGACTGTGCACCAGTGCACAAAGTAAGGTCCACAAAGACATGGATGACAGAGTCTGGTGTGGATGAACTTGACTGGCCTGCACAGAGTCCCGACCTGAACCCGATAGAACACCTTTGGGATGAATTGGAGCGGAGACTGAGAGCCAGGCCTTCTCGACCAACATCAGTGTGTGACCTCACCAATGCACTTTTGGAAGAATGGTCAAAAATTCCTATAAACACTCTCCTCAACCTTGTGGACAGCCTTCCCAGAAGAGTTGAAGCTGTAATAGCTGCAAAAGGTGGACCGACATCATATTGAACTCTATGGGTTAGGAATGGGATGGCACTTCAGTTCATAGTATGAGTAAAGGCAGGTGAGCGGATACTTTTAGTGATATAGTGTATATACACCCTTTTAAATCTTGTGATTTAACAAGTGATTACAACACAATAGCACAGAGAAAGTAAAAGAAAAATAACATTAATTGGCAGTCTTGATTTGAAGTTTTCCACATGTANATGTGACCTTCAGATTAGCCCAAGTACAGTACGCAGAGAGCTTCATGGAATGGGTTTCCATGGCCGAGCAGCTGCAGCCAAGCCACACATCACCAAGTGCAATGCAAAGCGTCGGATGCAATGGTGTAAAGCACGCCGCCACTGGCCTATAGAGCAGTGGAGACATGTTCTCTGGAGTGATGAATCACGCTTTTCCATTTGGCAATCTGATGGACGAGTCTGGGTTTGGAGGTTGCCAGGAGAACGGTACATTTCAGACTGCATTGTGCCGACTGTGAAATTTGGTGGAGGAGGAATTATGGTGTGGGGTTGTTTTTCAGGAGCTGGGCTTGGCCCCTTAGTTCCATTGAAAGGAACTTTGAATGCTTCAGGATACCAAAGCATTTTGGACAATTCCATGCTCCCAACCTTGTGGGAACAGTTTGGAGCGGGCCCCTTCCTCTTCCAACATGACTGTGCACCAGTGCACAAAGCAAGGTCCATAAAGACATGGATGACAGAGTCTGGTGTGGATGAACTTGCCAGTTTTGCCAGCAGAGGGCGCTCAGTGCTGTTATGCATCAGTAGCTGACGGTCTGGCAGAAGAAGTCAGTACGTAGCGGGTAACAGCAGATTGTGCACCGAGCAGCTCTAACTGAATTGCTGTTTTTATGTTTCTGCAGGTAAGCTGGGTCTTAAATAATGAATGTGCGATAGACAACATTAGTTTTTCTATGTTTGATGGTGTAACGAATGTCAAGGCAGAAAGTGAAAACGTGGGTTTGAGTGTCGGAGGTGCTCCGTCTCCATGTGTGTGTGTGAAATGGCGGACTCGTCCGTGGCGATTGTGGTGGTGAATTTGAAAACTGTTTGAGAGTGTGTTGTTTGTTTCAGTTGTGTCCATTGTAAAGAATGTGGACAAAAAGCATTTAAGGTGGATTTCAATTGAAAAACACACAAGTTCATAGAAGCAATAAATAGGTTTAAAAAAACTGTTAAAAGAAGTAGTTTGAAAACAGCACAATAAAACTGAATTGTAAGAGCTCATGATAGTAGCTGGTTAATACAGTAAAATAATTGTTTTCAGTCGATTCAGAAGTGATGCATGTTGATATAAAACTGTTCAAAAATAGAAAACATAAAGCAATGAGTTATGTTAAAAACTGTTTCAGTATTACAGATGTATTGTTTTACACTGTTAATTTTGTTGTGAAAGAAGAAATCAGTACGTAGCGGGTAACAGCAGATTGTGCACCGAGTAGCACTAACTGAATTGCTGTTTTTATGTTTCTGCAAAGTTTCTGCAAAAAAAAAAAAAATGTTGCACGGAAGATGAGTTGGCCCATCATTTTCAAAAGTGTTACATAAAGCACGCCGCCACTGGCCTCTAGAGCAGTGGAGACGCGTTCTCTGGAGTGATGAATCACGCTTTTCCATTTGGCAATCTGATGGACGAGTCTGGGTTGCCAGGAGAACGATACATTTCATACTGCATTGTGCCGACTGTGAAATTTGGTGGAGGAGGAATTATGGTGTGGGGTTGTTTTTCAGGAGCTGGGCTTGGCCCCTTAGTTCCAGTGAAAGGAACTTTGAATGCTTCAGGATACCAAAGCATTTTGGACAATTCCATGCGGGAACAGTTTGGAGCGGGCCCCTTCCTCTTCCAACATGACTGTGCACCAGTGCACAAAGCAAGGTCCAAAAAGACATGGATGACAGAGTCTGGTGTGGATGAACTTGACTGGCCTGCACAGAGTCCTGACCTGAACCCGATAGTTTAGTTTATTTTTAGTACTTTTGTGTAAAAATAAATTTGCCGTATTTAGTATGCAGCAAATGTTGCTTGCAACCGCCAACAAATAGGTTTATGTCTTATACTATTATTGTCTATGTTTTAGTAATAAGTTTTATATCCTACTTTACTGAACTCACCATGAATTTCAAATGCTCCTTGAATGCATCACAGGTGTGTGCATTAACACAGCCCAGCTTCTGACTCCCGTTGCAGGAGAGGAGAGTTGTGCAGCCGGTCTGAGCAGCTTGGATGTTTAATTTGCAATAAATATCGGAATGGTGTTTAAAGAGAGAAAAGGGAAAGCGTGAGGGTGAGAGAAAGGGAGAAAAAAAAAACACGGCTTCCAATGAGGAGCCGGCTCCCGTCCTTCACTTCAAAGAACCGGTTCTTAGAGCTGTTATGTTCGCGAACGACACAACACTAGTGTTTTGTGTAAAGTGTTTTTTCAAGCAGATCAGTGACTTTGATGTAAATATTTCATGTTTAAATGATTAATGCAACATCTGAACTATGTTTTACTACTATAAAAGTGAAAAAACAACAGTAAGAAAGTGCTTTTGATAGTTTATTTTATGTCTAAAAAGGTTCATTTATAGACAATTTCAACATTTGAATAAAATATGACAAAAAAGCAGCAAATTTCTGATTCAGATATTCAGATACTCTGTGTGTGTGTGTGTATGTGTGTGCGTGCATGTGCACGCGTGAGTGTGTAACTTAGTCAGTTTGTACCACCCCCGCCCCCCAACGGTGATTTGTTTGTCAACCAACACTTACCGTGTGTTTTATGCGGTGAATCGTTCTTCATTGTGCTCCCTGCAGCCTTCAGAAGATCCTAACAGGAGATACTGGTCAGATAAATCCACCTCAGCTTCACTAGACTCGCCAGAAGAACCTCAATGTCAGGCTGAAGACATCACAAGTCCGAAAATGACAAGCTGGATCAAAAACTGCGCCACCTTCGACACAATACACGTTCTGGTAGATCCGACCGTCGCGCTGGAGAGATTTTATCAATGCAATAAACTCCAACACTATATCAATTCCATAATCACGTGGGGTCATGCTTCTAAGCTTGCCTGTCACCCTGACATCTCCAGGACCATCGCCGCTGTCAGGGCCAGGTTTTGATGGCCTTCAATAACCTCGGATATCACGGATTATGTCGAAGCCTGTCAAGTGTGTGCCCGCATCCACTACCCACCCCAAGCCACCCATGGTCCCACATAGGTAATACAGTTATTTTGACTATCATTGACAGATTTTCTAAGTGGGCTCATTTCATCCCTATTGCCAAGTTACCAACTGCTTTTGAAACTGCTGATCTGCTCATTAAACATGTGTTCCATTACCATGGCATCCCCTCCGATATTGTGTCTGACCGAGGTCCCCAGTTTACGTCTCAGGTGTGAAAATCCTTCTGCAATGCTTTGGGGGCCTCGGTAAGCCTATCCTCTGGTTATCATCCACAATCCAATGGACAGTCTGAGTGAGCCAACCAGGAGCTGGAAGCCACCATCCGCTGCGTCAACACCCACAACCCCAGCACCTGGAGCTCCCATCTGCCTTGGATTGAGTATGCACACAACCCACACACCTGCACCTCTACCGGACTCACCCCTTTGAAGCTGCCCTCAGCTATCTCCCTCCCCTATTTCCCTCCCAGGACACGGACATGGCCGTACCCTCCGTTTAACAACATCTGTGCCGCTGCCGACGTGTCTGGTCCCAGACCAAAGCCGCCCTGCTCCATACAAAGGAGCAGAACCTGCACTGGGCCAACCATTGGAGGACCCTGGGCAAAAGGTATGGCTCTCCTCCCATGATATTCCCTTGCAAAGCACCTCTCGTAAGCTCACCCCCAGATTTATTGGCCCTTACGAGATTGACAGTCTAGTTAACCCTGCTTGTGTTCGTTTGAAACGTCCTGCCACATTTGGAATTCACCGTGTTTCATGTCTCTCAAATTAAGCCATACCTGTCCAGCACACTCACCAGGCCCCCTCGACCGTCTCTGATCATTGATAACGCCCCTGCTTTCTCTGTAAATAAGATTTTGGACATTCAACGGAGGAGCCGGGGCCAGCAGTATTTAGTGGACTAGGAAGGGTATGGCCTGGAGGAGTGCTCCTGTGTCCCCCTTTCCGTCATCTTGGACCCCTCCCTCATCAACAACTTCCTCAGGACCCACCCGGACAAACGCCAAGATCTGCCAGGAGGCAGACATTAAGGGGGGGGGTACTGTCAGGAGCCTGGGTTTGGGCTTTTGTTTTGCTGTCTTCATTTTGATTTTTCCAACTATTTTCTCCAACCTCTCTCCCCCCTCCCTCCTCTGGTTTCTATTCCTCACTGTTGTGTTGCTGCAGAGTCCAGCTGGCAGGCATCATGCTGATTGTGGACTGGTTTTCCCAGCAGGCACACCTGAGACTTATCATAGCAATCAAGACCAGTATAAAGATCAGGGCTCAGGAACAAGCCATCGCCAGACTGTTGATATTCATCCCGGTGACTGTGCCTCCAGTATTGTCTCGTGAAGTATTGAAGTTTTGCCTAATATTCATGTTCTTGCTGTTGAAGGTTGTTGCTCCACTGCTTTGTCTACACATTTGCAACTACTCTGGATTACTCACTGTCTCGTGCCTGTTGGAACCATTCTGCCCCTACTCACTTCTGGACAATAACCTCAAGCGCTGCCTGCTCTCACCTACACCCGCCTGCCTCTGGACCTGCACCTCCCTTGCTCCTTGGTTCGGCTCGCTCAGGCTCCTTTCCCCCATCTGTACCTGGACTTCTGGATCACGTAAACCCCTCTCAAATATGATCATCATCATTCCTGGATCTCTGCGGTTCACTAATCCCGCTCTCCTTCCCTTGCATATTGATTATCGTTTTGATCCCAAGTCACTGTATATACTTGCACATTCACTTGTAAACAAATCACCTTTTACTGAACTTTGTGTTGTCTGGGTTTCAGCGATTGGGTCTGGCCTTGGTAAATCATGACAAAGTAAACCCTAAGCTAATCATCTGCTCAGACTATGACAATGACAAAAGACATGACAGAGGACAAAGACAATAGACGGTAGACAACGGTCCAGCACTGAACAGACAACAGCTTTAACCTTATATAGTGCCAGACCCAGACGAGACACAGGCGCAGACAATGAACTAATTGACAAGAGCTGAAGCACAGGAAATGACATGACCATATAAAGAACAGAGTGTTAAAACCAAAAGAGACACACACAGTTCCTAAACATGAAGACTCTGACACCTGGCAATGACAAAATACATATTCAAAAGTACACAACACACACACACTATGACTACACATAAAGATAATATAATATAAGTAAACCTAAATCTAAACTAAACTCACAAGCCAGATATCCGGGTGGCCGTGGCTCAGGCGGTAGAGCGGGTCGTTTGGTAACCGGAAGGTCGCTGGTTTGAATCCCTGCTCTGCCAGGAGAAAAAGATTGCCTGGCTGTTGTGTCCTTGGACAAGACACTCAACCCACCTTGCCTGTTTGGTGATGGCCGGAGGGTCCGGTGGCGCCAGCGTCTGGCAGCCTTTCCTCTATCAGTGTGTGTCCCAGGAGAGCTATGGCTACAAACATATGTGTATTTATTTGTGATTGGTTGTTTTGTTATTTTTTTCAAGTGATCTGGATCAATTTGTCTGTTTCAGATTTCCACTGAAAGTGCACCATAAGGACTCAAGACTGTTGAATTCTTCTGGCTACCCTAATTTCTCTTATTTTAATTGGCTGGCCTGGAGGCTAAACAACTCAAACCTCTCCTGAGAATGAAGTTTCAAGTTTATTTATTTCAAGTTTATTTATTTATAAAGCGCCAGTTCATGCCAAAGTCATTTCAAGGCACTTCACAGAAAAATCAACCAATTAATAATAAAACATTTTCTATCTAAGGAACCAGCCGATTGGGCTGAATTGCTATTTCAGCACAATCCCCCATCCTGAGCAAGCACAATTGGCGACAGTGGAAAGGAATGACTCCCTTTTAACAGGAAGAAACCTCTAGCAGAACCTGGCTCAGGATGGGCGGCCTTCTGCCTTAGCCGACTGGGGTCTGAGCTGACAGGAAAGAGACACAGACAAACACCGATGGATTTTGGCCAGTCGTCATGTCTATAGAAAGATAAACAGAGAAACAGTTATTGGCAGCAGTAACAATCAAAAGCAATAACAATTAGATGGCTCTAGTGGGAATATTTCATTGTTTGTTTATGTGAGATACATCCTCCTCAGAGGTAGCCAGAGTAAAGAAATGTGAAGAAATGTGGTCAGTATGTCCTCCGGCAGTCTAAACCTATAGCAGCATAACTAAAGGGAAAGCTCAGGAGAGCCCAAGCTAACCCTGACTCTAGGATTGTGTAAAAAGGAAAGTTTTAAGTCTATTCTTAAAACTACACAAGGTGTCTGCCTCACGGATAAAAAGTGGAAGCTGGTTCCACAGGAGAAGAGCCTGATAACTAATAAGCTCTTCCTCCCATTCTACTTTTAGAAACTCTAGGAACTACAAGCAGACCTGCAGTCTGAGAGCGAAGTGCTCTGTTAGGAGCATATGGAACAATAAGATCTTTAATATAAGCTGGAGCTTGGTCGTTCAAGGCCTTATACGTCAAAAGTAAAACCTTAAACTTTATTCTAGACCTTACAGGGAGCCAATGAAGTGATGCTAAAACAAGAGAAATACGGTCTCTCCTTCTAACTCTCATCAGAACTCTGGCAGCAGTATTTTGGATCAGCTGGAGGCCTTTAACAGCACTATTAGAACACCCTGATAATAATGAATTACAGTAATAAAGTCTAGAAGTAATAAATGCATGAACTAAGGTTTCTGCATCTCTTTGATTCAAATTGCTCCTAATTTTAGCAACTTTACGCAGGTGGAAGTAGGCCGTCCTGGTAACATCCTTTATATGAGAACTAAAGGACATGTCCTGGTCAAAGATAACACCCAGGTTCTTTACCTTCTTGTTGGAGGCCAAATTAATGCCATCCAACGTTGATGACTGACTACACAGCTTGTTCCTAAGGTTCTCGGGCCCAAAAGTCACAACCTCTGTCTTGTCTGAATTCAAAAGCAAAAAATTAAGCGTCTTCCAACGTTTTACATTATTAAGACAAGCTTGTAATCTCTGCAGCTGGTTGGTCTCATCAGGCTTCATTGATAAATATAACTGAGTATCATCAGCATAAAAATTGAATTTTATACCATGTTGTCTAATAATTTTACCAAGCGGTAACATATAGATACACTCACCGGCCACTTTATTAGGTACACCATGCTAGTAACGGGTTGGACCCCCTTTTGCCTTCAGAACTGCCTCAATTCTTCGTGGCATAGATTCAACAAGGTGCTGGAAGCATTCCTCAGAGAGTTTGGTCCATATTGACATGATGGCATCACACAGTTGGCGCAGATTTGTCGGCTGCACATCCATGATGTGAATCTCCCGTTCCACCACATCCCAAAGATGCTCTATTGGATTGAGATCTGGTGACTGTGGAGGCCATTTGAGTACAGTGAACTCATTGTCATGTTCAAGAAACCAGTGCGAGATGATTCCAGCTTTATGACATGGCGCATTATCCTGCTGAAAGTAGCCATCAGAAGTTGGGTACATTGTGGTCATAAAGGGATGGATATGGTCAGCAACAATACTCAGGTAGGCTGTGGCGTTGTAACGATGCTCAATTGGTACCAAGGGGCCCAAAGAGTGCCAAGAAAATATTCCCCACACCATTACACCACCACCACCAGCCTGAACCATTGATACAAGGCAGGATGGATCCATGCTTTCATGTTGTTGACGCCAAATTCTGACCCTACCATCCGAATGTCGCAGCAGAAATCGAGACTCATCAGACCAGGCAACGTTTTTCCAATCTTCTATTGTCCAATTTCGATGAGCTTGTGCAAATTGTAGCCTCAGTTTCCTGTTCTTAGCTGAAAGGAGTGGCACCCGGCGTGGTCTTCTGCTGCTGTAGCCCATCTGCCTCAAAGTTCAACGTACTGTGCGTTCAGAGATGCTCTTCTGCCTACCTTGGTTGTAACGAGTGGATATTTGAGTCACTGTTGCCTTTCTATCAGCTCGAACCAGTCTGGCCATTCTCCTCTGACCTCTGGCATCAACAAGGCATTTCCGCCCACAGAACTGCCGCTCACTGGATATTTTTTCTTTTTCGGACCATTCTCTGTAAACCCTAGAGATGGTTGTGCGTGAAAATCCCAGTAGGTCAGCAGTTTCTAAAATACTCAGACCAGCCATTCTGGCACCAACAACCATGCGACGTTCAAAGTCACTCAAATCACCTTTCTTCCCCATACTGATGCTCGGTTTGAACTGCAGGAGATTGTCTTGACCATGTGTGCATGCCTAAATGCACTGAGTTGCCGCCATGTGATTGGCTGAAATTAAGTGTTAATGAGCAGTTGGACAGGTGTACCTAATAAAGTGGCTGGTGAGTGTATAGTAAAGAGGATTGGTCCAAGCACTAAACCCTGAGGAACTCCATGACTGACTCTGGTATATGAAGAAGATTCATTATTTACATGAACAAATTGAAATCTTTCAGTTAAATATGATTCAAACCAGTTTAATGCAGTTCCCTGAATCCCAATATCATATGCAAGCCTCTTTAATAGGATCTTATGATCTATTGTATCAAACGCAGCACTGAGATCTAACAGGACAAGTACAGACACAAGTCCACTGTCTGAGGCCATGAGAATATCATTAGAAACTTTCACCAGTGCTGTTTCAGTGCTATGATGAGCTCTAAATCCTGACTGGAACTCTTCAAAAAGATTATTACTGTGTAAATGATCACATAACTGGTTTGCAACTATCTTTTCTAGAATTTTTGAGATGAAGGGTAAATTGGATATAGGTCGATAATTACCTGGAGATCCTGGATCAAGATCAGGTTTCTTAAGTAAAGGTCTAATAACAGCAACCTTAAAGGCCTTAGGCACATATCCATTCATTAAAGACAAATTGATCATGTCCAATATCCATGTGTTAATCAATGGGAAGACATCTTTAAAAAGTCTGGTTGAAACAGGATCCAACATACATGTAGATGTTTAGAAGAAGCTATAATTTGTGTTAACTCATTAAGATCAGCTGGACAGAAACTGTCTAAACATGATTCAGATTCTAAAGCTGCTTCACTGGACAACGAACCAGAGACAACAGTGGGAAGGGCATTATAGATTTTTTCTCTAATTTAATCTATTTTATTAGTAAAGAATTTCATGAAGTCATCACTACTGAGGGTTACAGGGATACGGTTCAACAGAAGCTGGGTTTTTTTTATTAATCTGGCTACAGTACTAAACAGAAACCTGGGATTGTTCCTGTTCCCCTCTATGAGGGACGAGTAATACTCAGTTCTAACCCTGCGAAGGGCTCTTTTATATATGAGCAGACTATCTCTCCAAGATAAATAAACTTCTTCTAGCTTAGTGGAACGCCATTTCTTTTCTAACTTTCTTGAAGTTCTTTTTAGAATACGCAGCTCTAAATTAAACCAAGGAGCCCGCCTCCTCTGGCTGATTACCTTCATTTTCAGAAACGCAACTTTATCCAATGACGTGCGCATGGAAGCTGTAAAATTATCAGTAAGATCATCAATTCGCCAGTCTGCAAAATCTTTGCAGCTGCTCTCTGTTATATTATTCTTTTGGAATGAAGATAAAGCTAATGGAATAGATTCTTTGAATTTAGTTACAGCCTTATCTGATAAACATCTATGGTAATTAAAGTTTCTATCTGGAGCGGTGAGCTCCATCATTGTAAACACAAAGGTTATTAAAAGATGATCAGAAAGGTTTGTGAGGAAACACTGTTCTATCTGTTCAATCTCTACGCCATAAGTCAGAACAAGATCAAGAGTATGATGACAATAGTGAGTTGGTTTGTTTACATTCTGAGAGAAACCAACTGAATCCAAAAGATCATTAAAAGCTATATTCAAACTGTCACTTTCATCATCAACATGAATATTGAAATCTCCCACTATAATGACTTTATCAGATTTCAATAATAGTTCTGATAAAAAGACTGAAAATTCAGACAAGAACTCAGAATAAGCACCTGGTGGACGATATACAACAACAAGTAAAATAGGTTCCTCTGATTTCCAATTTGGGTGAGAAATACTGAGGGTCATAAATTCAAAAGAATTATAACTAATAGCTGGTCTAGAGCTAATAAATAGACCTGACTGGAAAATAGCTGCTACTCCTCCTCCTCGACCTGTTGCTTGAGGAACATGAAGATTAAGGTAGTTAGGAGTTGATTCATTAATACTAACATGATCCTCCTGCTGCAGCCAGGTTTCCGTAAGACAAAATAGATCAATATGATGATCAATTATCAGATCATTAACTAACAGAGATTTAGAGGAAAGAGATCTAACATTCAGTAAACCACATCTAATTGTTTTATTTACAGGTTTTATATTAGTAACTGTGTTTATTTTAATCATATTTTTATTATTTATTTTTCTAGAACTGAATATTTGTTTATTTAATTTGAACCGTGGTTGAGCAGACACCGTCTCTATAGGAAAGTGGGAGGGTAACGACAGAGAAGCTGCAGAGAGGTGTGTAAGACTACAACTCTGCTTCCTGGACTGGAGCCTGGATTGTCACAGTTTTGGAGGAGTAATAAATTGAGCCATATTTCTAGAAATGAGAGCTGCACCATCCAAAGTAGGATGGATTCCGTCTTTCCGAATCAGTCCAGGTTTTCCCCAAAACGTCTGCCAATTATTGATGAAGCCCACGTTGTTCGGAACACCACCTAGACAACCAGCGACGAAATGAAGACATACGACTAAAAATGTCATCGTTTCTCAGATTAGGGAGGGGACCAGAGAAGATTACGGATTCTGACATTGTTTTTGCAAAGTTACACACCGAAGCAACATTAACTTTAGTGACCTCTGATTGGCGTAACCGGGTGTCGTTACTGCCGGCGTGAATAACAATCTTACTGTATTTACGCTTATCCTTAGCCAGCAGTTTCAGGTAGCCTTCTATGTCGCCCGCTCTGGCCCCCGGAAGGCATTTGACTATGGTCGCTGGTGTCTCTAATGCCACGTTTTGGACTACGGAGCTGCCAATAACCAGAGTCTGTTTCTCAGCGGGTGTGTCGCTGAGTGGGAAAAAACGGTTTGAAACGTGGATGGGGCGATGGTGAACCGGGGGCTGCTTAGGACTATGCTTCCTTCTGACCGTCACCCAGCCGGCCTGAACGGTGGCGAACAAACTTTCAAGGCCATCGTGGAGCCCAAGAAAACATCTCAGAGCATCGCTTGGCAATGGGGTTTACATACCTCTCACACACATCCACATTACACACTGCACTCACGCCTTAATCCCATGACACCTGAGTTTATTTCCAAATATGAAAAAATAGTGTGTTTTGGCTTTCAAGTAGATGCTAAATTAAGTTGAGTAAGTTAATATGACTATGTATATAGCACATATAGCTATAACTACATAGCTATAATTTTATAGCTATAACTATAGCTTTGTCTCTGACCATTCCTTCTAGAAACTAATTCTTGTGTGGGGGACCAGAGACAGGCCTTTATTAAGAGACCCCCCTTATTTAAATATTATGGGACTTTAAGAAGTGACCACCTTGATATGAATATTTTTTTTTTATTTTGAAATTAAGAAGGCACTATGTTCTGTAAAGTTCATATTGAGATGTTTATGTACATTTATGTTAATAATTGTAATGCTCTTGCAGAGGGAGAATTAAAATCAGGAGATCAGCTCAGACAGGCACCGAGGGCAGCCAGAGGTCCTAAATGTGCAGTTCAGTAGGCCATTGCAGCCACTCGTGTAAAGCACGCTAGATTTATGTGCCTTTTTCTTGCATTTTCAGGTGAGCTGAAGGGAATAACAGTTGATAATAGACATGTTAATGGAAGTAGTATTTGTAAATTCGTAACTGTAATGTTGCAATCGGTAAAAAGACTGCAGAAAATGTGCAGGTAGTTTTATGTGCAGTTCAGTAGGCCATTGCAGCCACTCGTGTAAAGCACGCCGGATTTATGTGCCTTTTTCCTGCATTTTCAGATTAAAAAAACACACATGCACGCCTCAACGTCTCTTATTGTCCGGGTGTGCAACACTTGCAAAAGGTTCTTAGGCATTTGTTGGAAATGCATCAACCAGCAGTGGAGAATAACAGATGGTATTTTGGGTGGCTTTGAAGTGGAAGGGGATTGATGCAAATTTGCTTTGATAGGTGTCAATTAATGTTCTTGCAGTGTCTTGTGATGTTTGTTTTTCCCCAGCTGAGGTGCCTCTTGGGGGCACTGCATGAGAGGATTTTTTTCCCTCTCCTCCCTATCCTCATGTGTTACATTTTTTTATTTTTTATTCTTATCTCAAACTGGTGCCGAAAAATGGCTGCCTTGGCGAAAGAAGTGTCTGTGCTCTCTTCCAAGTATAATTCATTGTATTGTGCAAATGATACTTGGTGAATAAAGCTTGATTCTGATTCTAAAAATACAGTTTTAGTACCAAGACATCTATTAAAGATACAATATGTAAGAATTTTACAGTGAAATACTCACACAACAGTCTAATGTCCCACCGATGTTGAAAATAAAGTCACATTGTAACAGATCTCGATCTCAGCTGGCTGGATGGTCGCTAGTTTCTGTCATTTTCAAAATGCTGGTCTGCACTGAAATCATTATTTACACATCCAGACTTCCTGGTTCCATAGCAAATCACATGTGAGTCTGCAAGGCTGTCAAGTCTTCAACACAAGCAGCTGTAATTCTACAACAACCAGCAGCAAAATGTAAGAAACCACCGCATCCTTCCAACTGAGCAGCTGAGTTGGATGTGATAAGGCATTCAAATGCACTTAGGAAAACTCAAAGCTGGACAAATAGGGCTTCAGACATTCCAAAAAATTTAACAAATACAAGAGAAACTAAACCAACATCAGAACTGGCAACCCAACAGAAAAATCAAGGATGGGAGGGGGTGAGTGGCTGAGAGTGGACGGTTTTTATTCTACATGAACTGCAGGACTTGGAGTTGACGACAAGGTCTATTTCTTACATACTGTACCTTTAAAGAGGCCCTTCCATTAAAAACGCTGCATGGAGTCCACTCCAGCTGGGGTTTCTTGAGGGTCGGGGAGGATTCGATCTCACTGCACTCGGGAGATCCAGCTCCGAGGGGGATAGCGAGCCTCATGACGGTCCAGTCATTAGACGTCAGCAACCCCATAGTTGACATGGGGCCTTCTTCCTCACTGGTCTGTCGCTGATAAAGATAGAGCTTGCTGGTCTCATAGCTGAAAATATAGCCCCAGTACCCATCTACCCCAAAGTCATCTAGAGGCCAATCGGCCTGTAAGACACTGTTTGGGGGAATTTGAGTTCGGCGGAGAAAGAGGGTGCTTCTTCACGGTGTCTCAGCAGACTTGGGAAAATGTCATCGGAGTCTCCCAGATGAAAGAACACCACTTGGCCAAGGGTTTCTCCTGAAGGGTCGTATTTGGTAGTTGTTTTTTTTTATCCTGGGATGAATTAGATTTACTCTCCCGCTTAGACTTAACCCTCGCCATGTTTTTTCCTTGTGTGTTTAATATACGTTTGGAAGCAGGCATTGACAGCCTATTATTCTTTCTGCAGGTGAGGCTCCACCCTACATACAGGAGCGGGGGATGTGATGGGGAGAGACGGTCTCATTTGAATGTAAACGAGTGATGTGTAAAGACCTGAGATGAGTTTCTGCTGAAAGTGTTTTTTATTCTTGTATTAGAGGGCGCAGGAGGGCGGTCAGGAGCGGAAAAAACTGTGTTTTTTTAATTTTTACATTGAACTTAATTTCTTTTTTAGACTATTACGGCGCAAGCATGTAAAACCGCTCCGTTCACGCGCTGGACCTGTCCCCCTTTTTTACAACATGTCATAAATCAGGTTTTATCACCCCCTCATAACTCTTAGTTTGACAGAAGGTGTATTCTAAATTCTACTCCTGTCTGTCCCCTCCACCAACATTCACACACCAGCCTCAGCAAACTGGCACCTGCTTGCTTCTGGACTCCTGCAATTCACCACAACCGTAAGCCATCTCCTCCAATCATTATTACTCACCTTCCTTGCCACACCGTCACTAACCTCTCCTCTCCTCCACCTGTCCAGACTGGACAGCTCCCATCAGCGTATGCTGATCCGCTCATGCTGGGCCTGCAGAAGCAGAATCATTTTATCATTGTGTTTCTCTGTGGTTGTAGACATCTGTGCAGGAGTATACTAAACTCTCTCTTTGAACTGTCACCTCTCGTCCCTGGTCTGCTGCTTGATTTAGAGTCTACCACAGAAACTTGAAATCATGACACCTAGTTAGTTGATCGAGACACAAACATGCTCTCATGCTCCAGCATTCTGTTTATATAATGAAACCTGTTAAACACAGTCTTTTACAAAACAATGTTACTATGCAGCCTTTGGGAAATAACTTATTTTCCAATCTCAGATTTTCATTGTCTTTTTCTTCAGTGTCCAGAGTGGACAGCATGAACTCAGTCTGAGGACATGTGCTGGACAACCTAGCTTCTGACTCATCAAAGATGGAGATACAGTGCAACTGGATAGATACCATCTTTATTGTTATCAGGACCAGGCTCAGCTTCACATTGTGGATTTTGTGATGTGGAAAGAAATGAGAGAATTCTGTATGATGTTCAGCTCTGGGATGCTGCAGTTCCCAAAGTTCAGCAGAACTTTATGCTTTGCATCTTACATGAAATCTTGGGACAGAAATTCACACGTAATTATTCCAGAAAGTCTAAACATAAAAAATGTTTTGTTTGGTTGATGACTTAAATATCTATAAAGTTCTTTTGAAATCAGTTTTTGATCTAATGCAATCTAACCTGATCAGATTGTTCATCTTTGTTGTTAGTATAACCCTTTATATTTGTTTTTATTGTACAAGCTGTTAAATTCAATCTGTATCTAAGATTTTAATGTGTATTTTGCCACTTTCTGCCAAACCTATTTTGTTTGATCATTTTAGCTCTTGAATATACTGCATGTGTTTTTGGCTCTCTGCAGATTTTATGTGTCACAGTTTATAGGCCTCCTAAAAAGAGCCCACCTTTTATTCAAGAATTCTCAGTTTTTATCAACGCTGCACAGTTCCTTTGAAAGGATCATTTTTATGGTGATTTTAATCTACATGTAGATAACCTTTTAGATTCTTTATCAACAGACTTTTTAAATATTTTGCATTTTATGGATTTTACTCAACATGTCATGCAGCCGACTCACAAAAGGGGACACACTCTGGACTTGGTCATCACGTATGGCCTGTCCACCAGTGTGTCCTCTGTTGTTGACATGGCTGTCTCTGACCACTACTGTGTATTTTTTAATATCACCAGTTTTATCCAATGGGAGACCTCTGTGAGAACTGTCAGAAAGTGCCATCTAACTCCTGAAGTGGCTGCAGGTTTTATTGACGTTTTTCAAAAGATCAATCCTCTTGGTTTACCCGCCCCCTGTGATTTTATTGTCAATAATTTTAACAGTAGGCTTTAATCTGCTCTTGACCTGCTGGCTCCACTTAAAATTAAGAGTTTATTCTCTAAACCTGCATCACCATGGAGAAAGGAAAATATCAGAAAACTAAAGAGAAAATGCAGGGTGGCGGAGAGAAAATGGAGGAAAAATAAACCCACAATAAACTATCAAATTTACACAGAACTTCTCAAATCATACAACTATGCTGTTAGAAACTCAAGAAATGCATAGTTTTCCAAAATAATCTCAGAAAACACAAACAATCTCAGGATTCTATTCTCCACTATAGACAATATTCTTAACTGTGCTAACAACGTGTCACAGAAACCCCCCTCAAACACTTTATGTGAGGAGTTTGCAGACCACTTCAGGAGGAAAGTAGACACCATCAGATGTAATATTTTGTCTTCTCAAAGTAACATGGTTTTAGACAAATCTGTGCGTGTGTATTTACCAGAGGAAATGCTGGACAGTTTTCTCCTGGTTGAAGCTGTGACTCTTGATAAGGTTTTATGATAGGGAATGGAAAGCATAGAATACATGTTCATTTCTGACACCAGCTTTGAACAAACCTCCTGCATGACCTGTGTGCAGCAGTCACACAGGCCCTGTTATCTGACCCGCTACTGTTATCTGACTTACACATTCTCCCTCAGAACACTTTCTTTTTCCTTAACCCAAGGTAATTGTGAGGAGCCAGCCACGACTGGCTCGACTGATTTGGGAGTGATGATTCATGTTATCTGTTATTGCTGTTTCTAAGTGAATAAAGACACTGAGCTGAAGAGGGACCGAGAGTTGTCAGGGCTGTCTCGCAGAGATGCTGTGAGCGCTGACCCTCTCCTCAGCTGAGTTTTGAACCAAACTTCTTGAGTGATCGTATTTCTTATATTTATAATAATGAAAGGTTTTTATAGAATAAGGAAAAACCTAACATTTTCTCCTCAGTGAGACCCATCACATGTCTTCTGGACCCAATCCCCACTAGTTTTTTTAAGCAATTTTATTAATCTTTTAGAGATGAGATTTTAACCATGATGAATTGCTCTCTTCAGACGGGGGTCTTCCCAGCTGCCTTTAAAGGGGCAGTGGTGAGGCCCCTGCTGAAGAAGAGTGGTTTAGATTTTAATGATTTTAACAACTTTCGCCTGGTATCTAACTTACCATTCCTAAGCTAAGTTTTAGAAAAGCTTGTTTTAATTCACCTTAATGATTTTATTAACACACATAATGTCCTAGAGAAGTTTCAGTCTGGTTTCAGGGTGAACCACAGCACAGAGACGGCCCTTCTGAAGATTTTAAATGATTTTAGAATAAATTATGATGCTCAGAAGGTAACGGTGTTGGTTCTGCTGGATCTAAGCGCTGCCTTTGATACAGTAGACCACACTATTCTTTTAACCCGCTTGAAACAGATCGGCCTCTCTGGTGCTGTACATAGTTGGTTCACATCCTATCTCACAGACAGGACTTTTATGGTAAGCTTGGATACCTGTACCTCTAAGGTCCACAAGATTTCATGTGGTGTTCCCCAGGGTTCAATTCTTGGCCCTGTTCTTTTTAATGTTTTTGTTCTTTTTTAACGTTTTTGTTGTCGGTCCTGAGGCTCAGAGAGTGAAACTTTTATCAAAATTACAATCACTGTCTTTTAATCCCTTTTTTTCAAGTGAAGAACCTGGGCGTGATTTTTGACTCTGAGCTGACTTTTATTTCTCACAATAAAAACATGACTAAAATAGGTTTTTATTATCTTAAGAACATAGCCAGAGTCCGTCCCATTCTCTCTCGGGCCAACACAGAGACACTGATACATGTTTTCATCACCGGTAGAATTGATTACTGTAATGCCCTGCTTTCTGGTCTTCCCAAAAAGAGTATATGTGATCTACAACTTTTACAAAATTCAGCAGCACGTGTCCTGACAAAGACCAGGAAGCGGGAGCCCATTACACCGGTCTTAGAATCATTGCATTGGCTCCCCGTATGTTTTAGGATCAACTTTAAGGTTCTCTTAATGGCTTTTAAGTGTCTTAATGGTCTTGGGCCTTCTTATCTTTCCAAACTGCTCTTACCATACACTCTCAGAAATAGAGGTACGAGACAAGAGCATTTTTGTACCTATAGGTACATTTTTGTTAAATGTTCCCTTAAAAGTACAATACTGGTCTTTAAAAGGTCAGAAATGCCCCTCTGAGGGTTCAAATTGATATAAAGTACCCATTTGTACCATTTCAACTGCACCTACAACCCTGGCCAAGGTTGGTTAATCTCAATATTATTAAGTTTCTTTCATCATTTTCAGTATTATAATATTATGTTTCAGAATGTTGGTTTCAAAATGTGGTGTAATTTTACTGTTTTACTACTCCCAGTGACAAGAATTCGTACCCTTCTTGTCACTGGGGGTGTACCCTTTAGTCCAGGTCCATTTTTGTACCTTATGAAATTGTTCCACTAAAACAGTAAAATTATGCCACGTTTTGAAGTCTAAAACCAACATGTAAACCATAATATTGAAAATGATGGATGAAACTTAATAATATTGAGATTAACCAGCCTTAGCCAGGGTTGCAGGTGCAGTTGAAATGGTACAATTTTGTACTTTATATCAATTTTAACCCTCAGAGGGGCATTTCTGGCCTTTTAAAGTCCAATATTGTACTTTTGAGGGAACAATTTAGAACAATTTACCTATAGGTACAAAAATGTTCTTGTCTCATACCGCTATTTCTGAGAGTGTATGAGCCTTCACGGTCTCTGCGCTCCTCTGGCAGCCATCTCTTTGTTATACCTAAAGTCAGGACACATACCCACAGTGAGGCATCTTTTCAGCACTATGGCCCTCACCTTTGGAACAGGCTGCCGGAGGACCTCAGGGTTGCAGAAAACGTTCATATTTTTAAGAGTAAGCTCAAGACACACCTTTTTAGTCTAGCTTTTAACTGATTATTTGTTTTTAATTGCTATGCTATTTATTATCCTTAATTATTTTACATATTCTATCTGTTTATATTTATCAGAGTTTTAGTACTTAATCTTATCATATTTAATTATTTATTTTAATAGTTTCACTTATTTATTTTCATCATTCACTTATTTATTCATGTATTTATTTATTTCCAGTGTTTCCTCTGTGGGAGCCCTCTGCCTCGGGGGTGGTGGTCGGCTGTGGTTGCTGGGTGCTCCCTGGGTAGCGCTCAGATGGAGGGGGGGTTCCTGCCTTCCCTCCTCTGGATGCCCTAGGGTCGGCGCCCTGGCTGCTGCTGCTGACCTGCTGCTGCCGGTGCAGATGGCTCCCCTGATGGTGTTTTCCCATGCATCTACCTTACTTGGCTCAGCATACTTTACTTTTTATTATCTTTTTTTTTTTTCCATACGTTGCTCTGAGGGTGTTTTTAACATATGGGGTTGGATTAGGGGGAGGGGGGTGTATCGGTATATGTATATGGGGGTGGGGGTGTGGGGGGGGGGTGAAATTCGTTTTTAATCCTGTAAAGCTCTTTGAAATTGCACAATTTCACGAAAGCGCTTTATAAATAAAGATTTGATTGATTGATTGATATTTTAAATGCTTTCTAAGACATTTCAAATAACAGTGAGCACAAACTTATTTGTAGTTCAGAAATAAATGTTACAAGATGACTCAAATTCAACAAAGTACTTTCAGTAGCAAGTAGTAAAAATCTTGTCAGAGTAACTAATGACATAAATGTTGACAAACGATTCATAAATAGTTGTTGGTGGATCAGAGAGACTGAGTGCAGAGAACTGGTGGACCACTTTGTGTCCTGGTGTAGGAACAATCATCTTATCTTGAATGTGAACAAGACAAAGGAGATGATTGTGGATTTTAGGAAGAGCAGCAGCATACCAACACCCGTAAGTCTGTTGTGGAGAGTGTGATCACATCTGCAGTCACCTGTTGGTGGCGGAGCATCAGGGCAAGTGACATGAGGAGTCTGAACAAACTGATAAAGAAGGCTGGTTCTGTTCTGGTAACTGATCTGAGTCCTCTTGAGTTGACTGTACAAAGGAGGATGAAGATCATGAGGGAAAACCTTCATCATCCTCTTCACAACACACAGTAACTCAACAACAGTGTCTTCAGTCAGAGGCTTCTTCAGATCCAACACAGACCACTACAGGAAATCCTTCCTGTCCACAGCCAGAACCCGTTACAATGATTCCCTGAAGAAGAACTGAGCTACAACAAGATTTAATTTCCCTTCAGGGATTAATAAAGCATTTTTGAATTTGAATTGATATATGAACAAAAATTACAACTTTAAACATGTTCCAGAAAAAACGTGTTCAACAGGCATCACCCTGCTCTTCAAAATCTGATATTTTCTCCTAACTAAACTTATCACCCTCTCTACATGAATACTGACAAGTTTCCTCATTTGTTAAAACTCATATGCAGACATATATATTTTTACCCTTTATGGAAGCAGGTGTCTTTAAAGAAGCACCAAAAACCCACACTGTTCTCAACAGTGAAGTCCCAGTTTGCTGACGAGTTGGTGCTGCTAAAGGTGCCACGGTCTCGCCGGAGGATGTGGGGGGACAGAGCATTTTCTGTGGCGGGTCCAAAGTTGTGGAACCTGCTACCGCTACAGATTCGAAAAGCCTCGTCTCTGGCTGTGTTTAAGTCTCAACTTAAAACCTACTTGTTTGCCTTGGCTTTCCCCCCCATCTTGAGCCTTTCTATCTTTGTCTTGTTATTTTAAGTCTTTGTTTTTATTGTTCATATATGTTTAATGTCTTCACATTCTTTTGTGGTGTTTTTATCTGTTTAACTTTGTTCAGCGCTTTGTATCAGCTGCCGCTGTTCTTAAAGCGATATATAAATAAAGTTGACTTGACTTGACGATGGACATCTTGTTGAAGATTTGAAGATGTTGTGGTGATGTGTGGTTCACAATCACAGAGCTGGAAATTTTGCATCAAAACCAAAAAATTCAGTAATCCAGTATAGAAGGTTGTTTTCTCCTTATTCTGGAAGGTTTCTGGAGTAAATTTAGTGTCTTTCCCTCAGACAGCTGATCTGGGATGTAGAGGCTTTCACGGCATCCTCCAGCCTGGTGAGGTCGACCATGGTCAGATCTGTCTGTTATTCTGCATCTGAACACATTTAATTATTGATTTATTCATTTATTGAAGGAAATTTATAATGAAAAGACAAAAATAGTTGCATCTTTACCTTTGGAACATGGCTCTTCAGGGATGAGAGTTTCTTCATCAAAGAGAACATCCTCCAAGTTGTCAGCCTGCTCCTCAGTGGCAGTGCAGAGGAGCTTCTCCTGTGGAACCCCTGGTTAACAGCAGGTGCCCAGTCTTGGTAATTACTATCAGCTGCTGCACTAGACAACCTAAGAAAATAAAGGATACAACCCCAAATTACAGCCTTAAGCTAACTGCTAACATTAGCACTCAATGTTTTTTCTGGTACAATTGTGTTATGATATGTAAGGAATGTCATATTATTGACATTTTGCTTTTTAGTCATTAGGTTGTTTTGTTTTCTGTCTGTTATGATACAAACTATTTACCTGTCATTATGTTTTTTTTTTATAAAAAAAATTATAGAAAATTCAATTTGGTAAATTAAAACATCCTTACTTGTTAGAAAGTGGTTGCTGGAATCTCAAGTTTTTTTAAAACTGGGTCCTTCTGACTTACTATTTTCCGGATACGAAAAAAACATTTCCCTTTCTCCCAGTTCGAGCGGTTGCTACAACTGTACACAGCACAGCATTTAGACATTTGGACGCCTACTGTCAGAGATACTGAGAGAGGCTGCTAAGTTGGACAGCACAGCTTCACCTACACCTGAAAGAGCATCACAGCAGATAGAGTAATAGTGATAAAGCCGCTTCGGATCCACGTCATATCAGCCCTGCATTAAGCCTACCAAACACTTTCACTGCCACAACTAGCTCCACACAAAGAAACGGAGAAAGGCCGAAATATAAAAACTAAATAATTAAAATAATAGAAAAAAACAATTACATGAAAAATATTGCAAAATAAGATGCATTACATTTCAAATGAATTCCATTTTTCACAATTTCATTGTCAAATTATATACTGAATTGATACTACTTCATGTTGATATTTTTTTCTTAATGTTTTATCTGTTTATTTCATTATGGACACTTCATTGTTCCATAGAGATGGGCCAATAGTTTGATAGTAGAGCATGTTTGTTTTTTTAAGAAAAGGTTTGTTTAACAGTGTAAGAAAAATATGTTTATTCTCATCATGTGTCATGATCTGCGCTGTGAGGGCTCAGGGCAGGATCCAAAGTGCAGGGAGACACGGGAGACTCAAAACTCAAAATTAATAATTTTAATAAGGATAAATCAAAAGGCTGACAAGGCAGCAAAACACTTACGTACACGGAGGACACGGGAGGATAAACACACAGCATGGAAGACGATACTCCGACAACTTAAACAACATTGACACACCCTTTTATACTAACACAACACAAGAAAGCAATCAACACAAATGAAAAACACCTGGGGAAGAGAGGGAGAGGGAAACGAGCAACAGCTGAGACACAAGGAGAACTGGGAGCACAGAGTATAAACACAAACCAGAAAATACACAAGAAACACAGGAGGACAAGAAAAACAACAAAACTCTCACTCAGAACATAAATCTAGACACACACAGAACATGACTCCTGACATCATGATTTCATTATTTGGCTACTCTAACATAGAAATATTTCAGCATTAGTCCCTTAAGAACAAGACAGTTATGAACAAAGTCTCATCCCCACTACAGCAGTAAAGAAACTTTTATTCACAAGACTGAGCCTCTCCAAGGACACTCTGGTGGGAACTCTATGATAATGTTGCTTAGTTATTTTATCTGTCAAGAGGCGGACTTTACAACCTGCTTTCTCTTTATAATAATGAAATGACTCTATGATTCAGTGACTGATCGGAATGGTAATCTGTATCATCAGCTCACTCCTTGCTGCAAGTAAAACCTTTAAACTTTATATTTTTTAGTCTGTGGTTCTTCTCTTGTCTGAGGCTTTAACTGTGTTTTGGTATCGAGGAACAATTTCCCTGACAAACAGCATGTTTAAAAAATATAGGGAAACATTTATAGTTGAGACAGGCATTGACCAGCACAAGAATCACTGGCCCAACTAAGTCTAATTGTCAGAACATACAATTCAACATATGTTTTGGAAGAGAATGGCCATGGCATTATAATAGTACAACCAGTGTTGCCATGCTTTTGTTTTTACATAGACAAAGCCTTGAAAATGAAATCTTCAACAAATATAAACCAAGACCGGGAATATTCAAAATAACTGTCATATTTAAAAGAGAAAAAAAATTACTTTTAGTGAACAGTAGAGAAATTATCACCCATAATTAACAACAATATCTTGCTAATGCTGTGTTATTCCTTACAGCAAGCCAGTATAGCTATTTTACTTTACAGATATTTTGTATGTCTAATAAAGATAAGATTAGATTAAATTGTCACAACATTTGTTAAAATGCCAATATTCTCCACTAAACAGTTTCCTGTCTTGGTTTGGTTATAATAACTTCTCTGGGTATTTCATGAATTAGCTACAAGAAAATCCCTTGGTCTCTTTCAAAAACAGACAGCTGGTTAGACTATTTGGTCCAAGGGGAACAGCTAACTCACTCTCAGACAATTTCTTATAGAAAACAACGGGCAGCTAAATGCAAAATGCCAATTAAAGTAGACATGTAGATACCAAGACGAGGAAGTGAGGGCAATTTGAAAAAGAGGCTGAGCAGACACACAATGTATCTGACAGACACTGCGAATAAAAGAACTCGTGACTCTAGCCTTTTGTTTTTAATCCTTGTTACACCATGGTGATTAGATATGAAGTCTTAGGGATTTCGGGGAACCAGGGAGTTTTACGAGGCAACACACTGAACTTAACTCCCTTTTTCACTTATTGATCCTTTTATACAGCCTGAACCCTGATCAATGCGGGCACATCTCTGTGTGATGCATGTGTGTGTTGATTATAAAGTTGATCATAAGTGGTTAAGCAAGCTTCACGAGAGAGATACTCAGTATATTATTCAGGATGACAAAACAATCAGTGAGCTGCATAAATGACTGGAAAGCACCTGAGGTTCCTTCCAGAGAGGCATTGTAACACAGCAGATACTATCATCACTCAGACATTCACATGCTCTGTGTAACTCCATAGGTACACAACTAAAAATGTACAACTCTTCATGAATGTTACATGCAGAAATGCAGTAGCTAAATAAATGTAAATTTTAAGGAATTTATGCCAGTTCTAAATGTTTTAACTTCTGCAGGAAAAATATTTTGTGCTGTGCCCTTTGGGTGGCTGCAACCACTTTTCTCTTTCACTATGTATGTACGTAGAAAGGGCCTAAGACCTTGACTATTTCCAGAATGCAGTAATCAGTGGTGCTGATGCTAAATATTTATTTTCTAAAATAAATATTTAGCTACAACCTAAATATTTAACTAAATGCACTTTCTGATAAGTGGAAGTAGACAGACCAAATAAAAGCTGGACCTTGTGAACTTCTACACCACGGCTTTATCACCAGCATCCGAACATCCATGATGTCAGACAATAGTGAGTTATGATTGATTGTAAGTCCTTTAAGTAGATTGATACAGCTCATGAAAAACTTTTGTAGCAAGCTCTCTTGATTGTGTGTAGTCATGCTTTTGTTTACTGTGCAGCAAAGTTAGCTCTGTCGGCTAAGTTTTTTTTTTTTTCGTTCAAGAGCATTGCACCGACAATGTCGTTCACAGATGTTGGAGATGACGGACGACTCTTTATATGTCAAGGATGATGGACACTGAGCTCAGACAACAAGAGCTGGTGCAATTACAAGAGTTCTTGGGCTGTTTCACGACCCGGTTCAAGCGGTGGCAAACTAGAACAAATAATTGTTGTCAGTCCAAAAGTTGAGAATGCGTAAATGTTTCCTCTTTCAATAAAAGTGTGCAGAGCTACAAAAAATGTGTCATGAATCCTCCCATTTTATACTTGTACATGCAGAATCAGACTCAAATTAAAGGTTAAAACAAGTTTATTTACAGAGAAGAGAGGTTCTGGGAAAAGCTTCAGAGCAGGAGGGAACTGGTATCTGCAAGAGACAGAGGTTAGATGCTGATGGGGTCTGTGAATGATTGTTGATTTTGTGAACAAAAGACTCATGGGTGCAGAGAGGATGCTGGAGCTTGAGGAGGGTGTTAGATCCAAGGGAGAGACCAAGCTGTGCATGGAGATGGTTCCCGGTGAGTGGTGCCGAGTGAGCCAGGCGGGTGGTGATGATGAAGCTGATGGACAGGACAAGGAGTGGGAGCAGCTGAGGTGATCCTGCAGCACAAGAAGCTGATGCACCACAGAACACTAGAGAAAAAACAGTTTTCATTAAACTCGAAGGAGAAACTAAAAACAAGGCTTGATTTTACCAGTGAGGTTAACAACCAAGCGCTGAATGAGTGTCTGTCAGCTGCCGTAACCAACGAAGCTTAAAGGTGGAATATGGAACATCAATCAATCAAATCAAAAATACTTTATTAATCCCCGAAGGGAAATTAAGTGTTGTTGTAGCTCAGTTCTTTTTCAGGAAGCCATTATAGAAGGTTATAGGTGTGGACAGGAAGGATCTCCTGTAGCAGTCTGTGCTGCAGCAGATTATGAAGAATCTTCTGACTGAAGACACTCTGTTGTTCTCTCTTTAGACAATCAACTCAAGAGACTCCAGTTCAGTCTCCAGGACAGAATCAGTCCTCCTTATCTATCTGTTCAGCCTCTTCATGTCACCTGCTCTGATGCTCCACCCCAACAGGTGACTGCAGGTGTGAGCAGCTGACAAACTCCTCTTCTTTTGTCACTCCTCTTCAAATCTCTGTCTGCCCGTATTGTTTGACAGCCAGGCAGAGACACACTGGAGTCCAGGATATGTTCCTTTAGCCATGTCTCAGTAAAACACATGATGCTGCATTCCCTCTGGCTGGGTCTTCAACAGAGTTTTAAGTTCATCCATTTTGTTAGCAAAGAGATCTCATATTTGTCAATATGACTGATGGAAGTGAAGGTTTAAACTTCATCTTTCTCTCTCTTCACTGTGCTCCTGCTCTGCATCCATGTCTTCTTCTTTGAGCTCATCAGGGATCCAGAGTTTCAATTTGAGGATTATTTCAGCCTTAGAAATGTCAGTTAGTTGCTCTTTCTTGTAAAGAAAGTCTCTTGTTGCCATGGTTACGCATCATAACAAATGGCAAAGAAGTGACAAATCAAGCAAAAAACTCAATCAGCACAGCACCCAAATCAGAAGAAAAGTAATTAGAAAAATATTTCCAAAAGAAAAAACTAGCAAGAAATACTCAAAAAGAACAAAAAAATGCTAGTAAGTGCTAGCAAAGTCACAGAGCTACTCCAACAAGCTGCCACCAGTTGTAGCGCTATTCACCACACCTGCTGCAGATGAACAGGTCGTTAACAGGCTTCTATAGGACTTGCTGAGAGGTTGCAGATTTGAATCTGGTGTGGTGAAACAGGGGAACATCTAAAATGTGCAGGATAGTGACCCTCGAGGCCTGGAGTTGCCCACCCCTGGCATAGAGCATCCCAGACAGGGCACAGCCCTGCCTGACACCTCTACACACCCTAAAAGGAGCACACAGACTGCCATTTACTTTCAGCACACTCTCGATGTCCCTGTATAACACCTTAATCATGGCAATGAAACCAGCATTGAACCCAAAACTCTCCATGGTTTCCCATAGAAAGCTGTGTTCAACACGGTCAAACGCCTTTTCTTGATCTAATGAGATCAGGCCGATATCAGCCTCCAATGAACCAGAGACGTCCAAAACATCACGAATCAGATAGATATTATCTACCATGGACCTGCCTGGCACACAGTACGTCTGGTCACGATGGATAACCTCCTCCATAGCTCCCCTCAGTCTCAGCGCCAGGGCCTTGGACAAGATCTTGTAGTCCGTACAGAGCAGTGACACCGGACGCCAGTTCTTTATCTCTTTCAGATCTCCTTTCTTTGGTAGAAGAGTGATAACCGCCCTACGGCAGGATAGTGGTAACACACCACACCCAAGACATTCATTCAAGACGTCAAGGAGATCAGCAGCGAAAATGTTCCAGTAGGTTTTAAAAAACTCTACTGTCAATCCATCAATCCCTGGAGCTTTCTGCCCCTGCATAGTCCGTAGTGCCGTGCTGAGCTCATCCACCGTCAAAGGCACAGCCAGCTTAGCATTCATTCCATCAGAGACCTTAGGCAGTCCTTTTAAAAACTCTTTAGCAGAGTCACCCCTCCTCAACTGCTCACTCTGGAACAGCGTAGCGAAGAACGAGACTGCTCTCTGTCTCACCTTGCTAGGTTCAGTTAGTTCTTGTCCAGTTTCTGACAACAGGGAGCGGATGACTTTTAGCTGTCCGTGCTTTTTCTCCAAGCTAAAAAAAAAACTGGAGGAGGCATCCATCTGGGAAATGTTCTTAACTCTAGAGCGCACCAGCGCGCCCTGTACCCTTGTGTCAAGCAAGTCAGCCAACTTGGCTTTTTTAGTCTTAAGGATATCGCAATGTCCTTGATTTCCTGTGGACTCACACAACTGCTCACACTCCACAATATCAATCTCCAGATCTCTAACTGACTTGGTGATATCTCTGGTGACACCAAGACTGTACTGCTGACAGAGTTGTTTTATTTTAACCTTTCCATGATCCCACCACTGTTTCAGGGATGTAAAATCACCCTTTCTCTGTCTAAAATCAGCCCAATAAAACTCTAAGACATCTCTAAAACACTTATCAGCAGTCATATAAGCATTAAAATGCCAATACGCGCTTTTCACAGAAACATGTACAGTGGGGCAAAAAAGTATTTAGTCAGCCACCAATTGTGTAAGTTCTCCCACTTAAAAAGATCAGAGAGGCCTGTAATTTTCATCATAGGTATACCTCAACTATGAGAGACAAAATGAGGAAAAAAAATCCAGAAAATCACATTGTCTGATTTTTAAAGAATTTATTTGCAAATTATGGTGGAAAATAAGTATTTGGTCAATAACAAAAGTTAATCTCAATACTTTGTTATATAGCCTTTGTTGGCAATGACAGAGGTCAAACGTTTTCTGTAAGTCTTCACAAGGTTTTCACACACTGTTGCTGGTATTTTGGCCCATTCCTCCATGCAGATCTCCTCTAGAGCAGTGATGTTTTGGGGCTGACGCTGGGCAACACGGACTTTCAACTCCCTCCAGAGATTTTCTATGGGGTTGAGATCTGGAGACTGGCTAGGCCACTCCAGGACCTTGAAATGCTTCTTACGAAGCCACTCCTTCGTTGCCCGGGCGGTGTGTTTGGGATCATTGTCATGCTGAAAGACCCAGCCATGTCTCATTTTCAATGCCCTTGCTGATGGAAGGAGGTTTTCACTCAAAATCTTACGATACATGGCCCCATTCATTCTTTCCTTTACACGGATCAGTCGTCCTGGTCCCCTTGCAGAAAAACAGCCCCAAAGCATGATGTTTCCACCCCCATGCTTTACAGTAGGTATGGTGTTCTTTGGATCCAACTCAGCATTCTTTCCCCTCCAAACACGACAAGTTGAGTTTCTACCAAAAAGTTCTATTTTGGTTTCATCTGACCATATGATGTTCTCCCAATCCTCTTCTGGATCATCCAAATGCTCTCTAGCAAACCGCAGACGGGCCTGGACGTGTCCTGGCTTCAGCAGGGGGACACGTCTGGCACTGCAGGATTTGAGTCCCTGGCGGCGTAGTGTGTTACTGATGGTAGCCTTTGTTACTTTGGTCCCAGCTCTCTGCAGGTCATTCACTAGGTCCCTCCGTGTGGTTCTGGGATTTTTGCTCACCGTTCTTGTGATCATTTTGACCCCACGGGGTGAGATCTTGCGTGGAGCCCCAGATCAAGGGAGATTATCAGTGGTCTTGTATGTCTTCCATTTTCTAATAATTGCTCCCACAGTTGATTTCTTCACACCAAGCTGCTTACCTATTGCAGATTCAGTCTTCCCAGCCTGGTGAAGGTCTACAATTTTGTTTCTGGTGTCCTTTGACAGCTCTTTGGTCTTGGCCATAGTGGAGTTTGGAGCGTGACTGTTTGAGGTTGTGGACAGGTGTCTTTTATACTGATAATGAGTTCACACAGGTGCCATTAATACAGATAACGAGTGGAGGACCGAGGAGCCTCTTAAAGAAGTTACAGGTCTGTGAAAGCCAGAAATCTTACTTGTTTGTAGGTGACCAAATACTTATTTTCCACCATAATTTGCAAATAAATTCTTTAAAAATCAGACAATGTGATTTTCTGGATTTTTTTTCCTCATTTTGTCTCTCATAGTTGAGGTATACCTATGATGAAAATTACAGGCCTCTCTGATCTTTTTAAGTGGGAGAACTTACACAATTGGTGGCTGACTAAATACTTTTTTGCCCCACTGTAACTTAGAAACTGTACATTCGATCATTGCATGATCAGTAAAACCAACCGGTAAGATTTTACATTCACTAAAAACAGTAAAATGATGTGAAAAACAATAAAAACGATCTAAACGAGCAAAAGAGATCCTACCTTCACAGTGGTGGGACCACGTATATTGTCTGCAGTCTGCATGCATCCTTCTCCATACGTCCACCAGACCATGATTACAAACCAGCTGCCTGAGACTTTGTGCTGACAAGGGGTGAGGCTCTAAGTGATTTCGATCCAGACCATCATTCAATGTACAATTAAAATCCCCTCCCAAAAATAAATAATCTGCGACATTTAGATTTTTCAGCTTGTCATTAATGTTGTCAAAAAAACATATTCTTTCAA
>SSNP01000236.1:218359-239742 GCA_006937955.1 Pachypanchax playfairii
TAAGGACTCAAACAACACAGTCCTCTTTTTTGGATCTCTTGCTCCATTAATGTTTAAGGAGCACATCTTAAAACCATTTCTAGTACTCATTATATTAGTGATCTGACTGGAAACAACAAACAGAACCAGCAGAAAAAAGCCTTTCTTTAATCTGGCAGAAACATGATAGTAGAAATGGGTGATTTGGGAAAACAATTAATGATAATTTCTATGTATGACAAATAGGTTGAGGTCAATAGTTTTTCTGTGGTGTATTATAATCACTGTGGCAATTTTAAGTTTAAGATGGATTTTGCAATTCAGAGATTATGATTTGCTACTTTTGTTGACTGGTGTTAAGCTCATGGTATTTGCTGTTGATTATTGTGGTAGTTTTTTGTTAATGTTTGTGTCATGTGTGTATTTGAGTGATAGAAGAAAAGATAAGTAAGAGACTGGATTAGTAATCTTCTTGTAAAGGATGTAATTGGGATCACTCAAAAGGAATGCATTTGTTGTGTCAGTTTCTTTTATTTAAAGTCGTACCAGCAGTAAATCAGCTTTAATCTATATCTGTGAAGAAATGTTGTCTTAGTGGTTCAGTTATGGTAAAGTTTCAACTAACAGCAATTGATTTAATGCTTTACATGAGGTTTGTGCAGCTTTGTGAGCAGCACCATGTCTGAACAGTATTTAGAAGTTATGTGAAAGTAAGCACAGTGAGGAACTATAGTCTGTTGTGTCACGGTTTGAGGTTATAATGTTGGACCCAAATGCAGAGACTGAACACAATACGGATGGAATAACTAAAGTTTTAATAAGAAAAGAAACAGCTGACGAGGCAGCGAAACAAAACTTACATGAGAATGAATGATGGACGAAAGAACCAGTGAGATGTGAACAGAAGTAATCCAGAGGGGCAATAATTCAAGCTGAGATCATGACAGGAATGAACACATCTACGGTGCGGGAAAAACTAGAGAACAAACTGACGAGGACTAAACATTCACCTGCTACTTAAATACAGAAACTGAACTAATGCCAACTTAAAACACCTGGGACATCAATCAAGGAGAACACTGGGAGACATCAAAACAGGAACTAAATCAGGAAGTGACACTACCTCACATCAAGAGACCTAAGATAATATATGGACCTGGAAGTACAAGAAACACCAAAATAAAAGCCAAACCAGAAATACACACACACAACTAAAATAAAAGCAGAACAAGACCTCTGACATCGGAGGGAAGCTGAACAATATACACAGAGAACTAAAACCCAAAAGCAGGCCCAGAGAGAAAAACAAAACCACATCTCCTACATAAAATTAACACAAAACCCCAGAACCTAAGATGTTGTTATATAGACTGGTTTTCTATCAGGGTTTATTAATAGTCAAACTGAAGAAATATGAACTCTTTGCACCAGGTTCTGATAAAATTGTGTGAGTCAAAGTGTAATTTACATTGTTTAACAAAGAACAACAGTGAACTTCATACAAACTGTTTGGCTGATTCTCTATTGAGGAGGAAAAAGAGTATATAATGTTAATTGTGCTTGCTGAGAGAAAGCAAAAGGGGGTCAAACTTTTATGTTGTTAAATCAGACCTAAACACCTAATAGGAGTATAAAAACTAACAACTTGTGAAATTTCTAGGAAACAATTTGCAAAATTGGACAAATACAGGAGAGCTTGTGAAGGCTTTGGCTTTCACACCTTTTATAAGAAAGATCGGCTTATTTTTGGTGACTGGGTGACTTTGACAAGATTAAAGTTAAAATAAAATGAAATAAATGGAGTCCAAAATTAAAATTGAAAAATTGAATTCAAAATGCAATTATAAACATTGGTTGTTTTCATGTGACAAAGTGGATAGTCTTGGAGGAGGTAAAATAGCATTTGATCCGTGACATACCAGAGGGGTTAAAGGTCAGTGTGCTGTCTGTTGTATGTGAAGCTGTGAAGGATGCAGCCATACAGGGAGTTTCTGAGGTTTTTAAACATGATAAATCTTGCTTACAGCAGTTCAAAGCATATCGGAAAATAAATAATAATAAAAAAAGACTGAAGTAACATAACCCTGACCTGTATTTGAAGATACGTAATGTTTAGAGACAATGGGATGTTTCAGAGGAAAGAAAGGCGAAATATTTGTTATTTATGAGGAAAATCTGTTTTACAGGTTTCCTGTTAATAAGAAAAGAAGATGACATCTATTAAGAGATGACAAATTTTACTCTAATTTGATAACGAAGAACAAAAGGTTAAAGGGAATCAGATATGATAAATAATTCTTCTTTAAAATTCTGTGTTTCATCTTATTTACAAAATAAGGAACAATTGAAGACACTAACTGTCTACTTTATTTGTTGGTTAAAGGTTTAATACTGAGAAATAGTAAGATAAAGTAATGAGTTTCCTGTTAACTAATAAAGAAACTTCAAATATGTCCAGGGAGGACATTGTTTTAAAATAAAAAGGTTAAACTTTGAGGTAGAACACAGAGGAGATAGCATACATTTTTATAAAAGGAGAACTTTTGATTAGGAGTTTGGAGTTTGTGTGAGTTAAGATCAGGAGAAACCTGATGTCCAAGTATGTGTATTTTGGGGTCTCTGTGTTGTGAGTGGTGTAGACTGTTGTCTGTTTCATGTCAGCTGCACTGTGTGTGTGTCTGACAAGCTGAAGGAGTGTTTGGTGTGTTTTTTCATGCTGGATTTGCAGGACTTAATGTGTCTGTGTGAATGTGGCCCTATGTGTTACGTGTTCTGACTGAAATTTCAATGCATAGTTTCGTTCAGGACCCCACTGGGATCATCCATGTTCAATTTCATTTGGATAAGAGAAATATTGGTGAAGTAATAAGGTTTTTTTTGTTTGTTTTTTTTGGCTTGAAGGCCAAGTTTGAGGTGAAGCCATGCCCAAACTAAGCCGAATCTGTAAAGTTCTTTGATAACTTTTGTTCCCCAATGCCTAAAGAACATACTGGCCAGGTTTGGTGCAGATCAGTTAAAATCTGTAGGAGGAGTTCGTTCAAATGCGAGATGTGTGAAATGGCAAAATGTACAGTTTTTCCAAGATGGCCGACTTCCGGTTGGGTTCCGTATATGGGTCCAAGAGGCTTTTTTGTAGGTCCTGGTATACCTGTGTACCAAATTTGAGAATCCTAAGTCAAAGAAGTGGGCAAGGCTATACATTTAAGCATCCACAAGGGGGCGCAAGTCACACCCCCCAAATTTTTTTGCTTAAATGGGTTCAGACCCTGTTCACGATCCCCCCTGTTAAGTTTTGTAGTGATCGGATCAGAATTACAAAATTACTAGCAAAATTGGTGATTTTTTTACGTGAAACTTTGCCGTGTGATGAAGACCACACCCTTTGCCATAGCAAATTTCTTTTTTCAGGGAAAGTTAGACCAAATTGTTTTCTGCTATCTGACACAATTTTGAAGTTAACCCTCTTAGAGCGCTTGTGTCAGCGCCGACACAAAATGCCTTCCACATTTCAGATTACCGTAACTCCTCAACCATTTGCGCTATCAACATATTCCAACAGATTCTGAAAGCTGAGGCTTTGCACTTTTCAGCAGTATATCATACTTTATGGTAAAGTGACGTAATTTGCTGCGAAAGACGCTTTCCGGCGAGAGAACAATATAGAGCTGTGTATAAGCAATGTAGCGCTGCTATTGGATGCTGTTATCAACATTCTTCCACTCCTCCCTGTCTAAATAATACTTTTTTCTTTAAATACTGTGTTGTATATTTGTATATACAACCTTTGACAGGATTTTTGCCATGTAACAGGGACCCTGTATGTTTTATAGATGTAAAATTCAAACCAATGTTGTAATGTACTGTAATTTTCATTTCTTCCATCTCAGAATTTTTGGTCATGTACATTTACATGTTTTAGACCTGATTAAATGAAGAAAAATTAAAGCCGTTATTTGTTTTTTTTTTTATAATAAGACACTGTTTTGAGCATTTTAAACATACTAATGTACTATTCTTTACAGATATAAAAAGTTAAACTTCTCCTGAAAAAAAGGTAACATTTTAGTTCATATAGGACATTCTCTGACACATTTATTGAAAGAAAAGACAAAAATTACCAGGCGGACCTTTATAATTACAGCTCTAAAAGGGTTAATTGGGTCAGGAATGCCAGAGACACACCCCTAAATGTAAAACGTGACACTTCTGGGTCCCAGTGGGTGGGGCTAAAGTTTTGTCAAAATATGACACTATAGCTTTGACCATGAGTCCACTACCATCATCCACAAGCATTTTGGTGAATATCCTGTCATTTTTGAGCAACTTATTAGCATTTTTCTGTTTTTGTCGAGAAGTAAAACTTTGAGGTGAAGCCACACCAACACCATAATTATTCTTTTGATAACTTTTGATCACCCATGCCTTGAGACTGTACTGACCAAGTTTGGTGTGGATACATAAAAAACTGTAGAAGGAGTTCGCTCAAATAGGAGGCTTGAAAATGCCAAAATCACACATTTTTCAAAGATGGCCGACTTCCTGTTGAGTTTAGACCACACCCCCAAGAGGCTTTTTTGACCGTAATCCCATCATCTATCAACACCCCAAATTTCATTGGTGTACATATAACCAGTTGGAAGAGCCCCACCAATAGGTGGCGCTGTATATGTAGGAGGCTCTGTTCTGTCACGAAACCCAAAATTTCGCAAATGTTTCGATGTTTTTAGGTGGGTAGCCAAAATTTCCTGACTTTTCAGGCATGTTCAGCCCTCCAAAAAGGAAAATCACTTTCCGGAAGATTTAAAATAATAATAAACAGCGCGTTTCACAATAGGCCTTCGCACTGACTTCGGTGCTTGGGTCTAATAAACAACACAATTACAATAGGCCTTCGCACTGCATTCGGTGCTCGGGCCTAATTAAGAATGATATATTTCAAAGGTCTATAGGTAATGGCTATAATGAGATTAACTACTTTCAGCTAAAGTTGGAGGTTGAAGATTTGTTTCTAAACACTGTGTTATTTATATTTTTACGAATCAGACTGAGATGAATTTAAATACTTTGGACTTTATGCTGTGCGGTCTTTTCACATAATAAGAAAAAAAACTCTTGAAATTCAAGTTAGATGTTGAATTGGATTCTCTGACTGACTTCAATCTGAGAATTGAATTATGGTTGAGTAAAATATTTTAGTGTAATTTTAAAGAGAGTGGTTTCAATAAGACAAGTTGTTTCAGAGTTGTGATCTTGTTAAAAAGATACTAATTCATTAGGAATGAATTGTTTATAAAGTTATCCACCAGACAGTGAGGTGTGTGTGTATGTTCTTTCTGTGCTGTATCTGAACAGAGTCCTCGGAGCAGGAGGGGCCAGAGCAAGAGGGGACTTGAGAAGAACAGAGATCACCAGAAAGGAGGATGAGTATAAACAACTTGTCAGAATCAATTCTTGTGGCTAACCACAACAACATTTTCAAGGAATTAAGTGTTTGAGTTACAAAATATAGAGGTTAGCTGAGTGGCTAATAATTTTACCACAGCTTGGTTTGAATTTGTTCACAAGTAAATTGAATCTTTACTGATTAGAATCAATAACACTAGATATGATTTTAGTAGAAACGTTCTGTGGAAAATATATTTTGATTCCCAACTAACGCAGGTTTAGCAGGAACGTCCTTCAACCTAATCACAAGGCTGTGATTCCTGGAACCAGCCAAGTGACATCATCATTCCATGGAGGAGAATGAAGACATAGGGTCTATGTTAACTGATCACATGATGTTTAGACCGGAATTTTGCTGTGCTTAGGGGAAGCTTACTCTTTCTTATATAGGACAAAGAGCTAATGCTAAACCATTATGGTTAATTTTTAAATATGATACAGATATAGGATCAATGTTAGAAATTTCCATTTGTGCACTACACAGGATTCTCTGAAGTTTGGCAATTGATCTGACTTGGCAGATCACTACGACAAGCTAGAAGGAGGGTTCAAACCACATGTAAGAAATAGTTTGCATCCAAACACTTAGGTTATTTTATTTCTTATTATGTTTATACTAGGGTAAGTTACAAAACCCACACCTTAATGGAAATTCTCTGGTTCGGTAGTACCCTTGACCGATTTGGATGACCCTGGGGGTCACAGGGGAGGTGTTTTGATTTATATAAATAAAACATGCCCTCGCCTCTATTTCGGAGGTGAAGAGTGCTCTTTACCTGGATATTCCAGAAACAGAACCTTCATCCGTTGTGGTGTTGTTTTGACAAAACGCTATGCACGCTTACACCCTCTTACACTTAGGGGTACACGTTCAAATCAGTTGAGGGCCTCGACCTCACACATAGTTATAAATGTATACTGATACATAACTTTAGGAAGAGTTTGATCTGTGTTCAGGTCAAGCGGAGTTGTTTATAACATCCAGAAGAGGACATCCAGAAGAGGACAGTGTTTTTAGTTCTCCCTCTTGTTTTTAAGAGGGAGAAAGGAGGAATTGTGGTGTGATAATATTGAATTGCTAAGTATTTACTAGTGTGATATTAACCTAATTTAAGCTTATCCTTATTTGAAGAATAAAACTGTCTGCATTCAGGAGACCATGAAGGACACTGAAGGCCGAGGACTGAGGAGATGACACCTTATTTGGAAAGACTTTGCAGACTCTGGGAACTTAAAATAAACAGTAATGCACCACAATTCGGCAGGGCGAACAGCAGAAAGGGGGGATGTTTAAACAACATGATTTACAAATGACAATGCGTTAGAGGCTCAGAGGCAAAGCCTTCTAAGGATATGTACGTGTGTGAGCTTGGTGTTAATAAATGGCGGCTCTGAGAGAGATTCGGGGGCAGAGAGACTTCCTCTCTGTCCCAGATGCCAAACTGAAATCTGGTCTCTGGTGTGAAATTTGTCCAGTGTTTTCAGGTCGACCCGGGGATAAAAAGAACACGCAGTGCTAAAGACGAGGTTTATGTTGTTAGTGGTTTGGTACCACACAGGGGTAAGAAATTTCAGCACAACACTCCAGGCTGAAAATGGTGCAAATGTTTATAAAATTGCACATGAACTGCTATGAAATTTTTGAGACTGGAGTTGTTTTAAAATGGCAGCAATGCACTTTGGTCATGACTGGTCTTGGATTAGCTGTTATTAGCTCCTCAAATTTGTCAGAACTAATCTCTTGTTCTCAAAGCTGAAGTCGTTCAAAGAGCTACAATCTACAATCGGCATGATAGTATGACCTTTTCACAGAAACGAAACTGAAATTATCTAAAATATCCCCTTAAAGCAAGAAGGATGTTTATTATTAACTATACATTGCAGGTTTTGTTTCAGTGGCTGCCCCAACACCTGGGTAATAACCATTACTTTTACTGTGGCAGTTAGTATAACACCATTATCATACTGTATTAAAATGGGTGAGGGGAAACCAGAAAGGGGGTTGCTGCTCATGCTGTTGTTACTGGGGGTCAGAACTGTTGTTATACAGACAATGCAATTACAGGTTTGCATCTTTTGATATCAGTTTTAAATGACAATGTTTCAGATTCAATCAAATTTATGAGGTGTGTAAGATGCAAAGAAGAATATTTTATTTATGGAAATCAGCTCACAAAAATTACATTATGGTGATTAGACATCTCTATTATACAGTATATCCCTTTTGTGTGGAAACCCTGATAATGTTTTTTTCTAATGGAGATATTCACAAGAAAAACATTCTGAGAAAAAAGTTATTTCTAGTTATTTCTGGCAAATAATAAATGAAGTAGAACCTGGTAGTGGGATTCAATGTTTGTAGCAGCTGCACCAAAAAGATGTCAAGTATTATTTGCACAATACAAGGAATTTGTCTTGGGTGAAGGTGAGCAGAGAATAAATCAAAGTATGAATAACAAACATAAGAACCAGCAATATTTACATGTCCAAACCATTTGTGAAAATAAACAAATATCAGTGCATTTCTTGAGGAACTTTAAGATGCAATATGTCAGTGGGGTTAGGTGGAAAAGACGCGCAGAAATGATGGAGTTTGTTTACTTTTTTTCTTCCCCCGGAAAGACAACTCGCTGTGCTCATGCTCAACTCATTTAATCTGATTGAGTGCTTGGTACATGTGTACTCATGGCATGATCAGATCATTTCAGTTAGTGTCCATGTGAATAGGGATTTGGGAATTCCGATCGACCAAGATTTTAATCAGATTGGGGAAATTTGTCACATGTAAACATAGCTAGTGTTCAACTGTGTCAGAAGGGCTTTCTGCTCTGCACATTCAAATAAACATTGTTACTCTGTCCAGCTCTGGTGTGGTTGTGGTCAGACAGACATTACATAAACACGTTTCTGCTGCTACTAGTGTACAGTTACTGTTGAGTTAAGCTGATTTAATTTCCAGCTACCACAAGATAGTGCTGCAGCATGAGTTGCCCCTAGGCTCATGAATTCTAAACCCCTGGGATTCATGAAAGAAGTCAGAGTTCAAGGCTTCAAATGATGCATACATCTTCAGAAGTATTACCAAAGTATTTTGCTGAAAACTTGAAATGCATCTATAACTATGTAAAATGCTGAGTCTATTTTGGTGTGTATAGAATAAAAGTATGTAATTTTTCATAAAAACATAAGCATACAAACACTGTTTAGGGTGCTGTTGAGTTTCAGCTAAAATGAGGGTTTTCATCTAAAGGCACAAGATAGAGGCTGGTGGGGTATTAAGAGTATAATGAAACAGGGCAGTATTTAAAAAACACCGATCAATGACCATTAAAGTTTGTAGATATGGTGACTTTAAAATGTGTGTCTGAAAGGGACAGCAAGGAGATAGGACAGACAAGGGTGGCATATTCGCATTTCCTTCAGACAATATGTGGAAGCCCACACATGTACACACACACATTAATTTTCACTTTTGTTCATCCCTTCATTCTGGTGATGAATGGAAGCTCTTGCTATTAAATTATCTCACTCAGTTGACTGAATAAGAGCTCCTTTGAGAGATTTAGATTGATAGCCCTGCTCTTCCATTGGAGGAGCAAGAAGAAAACATGAACTCAATCCTATACACACTCATCCTTTACACACTCTTTATTCTCATGTTTCTGAACTGAACTGCTTTACATTTCTTTCAGAATCTCATCAGATTGTTTTTCTCTGCTGACTAATAACTTTGAAATATCTCTGTGTCTTGTAAACATTTTTTAAGCTAATGGACTACAATTAAAGGCCTACCATTACTTATTGTATTCTGCCTTTCATACCAGAATCTATCCTCTTATATCAAAGTTATAGATGTTTTATTCAAATCTTGAAAATATTACACACAGTCTCTTGGAATACAGCAACATCTTGCTTGGTCTGTTGTCACATGCCATATCTGCAGCTAATGACTGCCAGTGACTGCTGCATGATATTTTATCCATAATATCCATAAAACTGACAGAGTTTGAGCCATTTTTGTGTTAGCTAATTGTTATTTAGCCTTGTGCTGCAAGATGGAATTTTCGCGAGATTTCGAGTTTTCCAAACCCATGAAAATCCATCTTGTACCGCTCCATTGAAAACTGTCCATTTCGGTCAAAAAATGTTCAAACCAATCATTGTGCTTTGAAGTGGGTTTTCAGGTATGATTGGCAGCAAGTGCCAGGCAGGCAAAGCAAAATAAACATGGCTGCGTCCGGTGGATGTACGCATAAAAGCAGCTATTGAATCTGTTTTAGGAGAACTAGAGACGATTTCTTCATTGAAAATAAGAACTTTGTGCATTTCTTGATGGTAAAGATGTGTTTTGCTTTTCTTAGTGGTAACTACCTGTGTGTTTTTCTCCTGAATGGATTTGCAAGAGCTTGATTTACTTTGATTGGCTAAAAAACAAATCATCAAAGGCAGAAACTTGCTGGCATGTCCTCCAATCAGCTTAAAATAGTAAACCAGATATCCCTCCCTTTTATAGACGGTTTCAAATGGAGCAGTTCCAGATGTATGTGTGTCCCCATCTCAACAAGAGGTGGGGCTACACATAGATCTGGCAGAGCCAGGTTAATTGTGAATAGCTGAGGCAGCCATCTTGATTAAGGTTAATTCCAAAGTTAATCAGTTGTAGATGTACATTCTGCCTTTTTCCTCTCTGTGATGGGCAAAAATTGTGTCTCTTTCACCCAACCATGGGAGCGGTTTTTGCAAAAACATCATCCTTAGATGATTCAATAGTGAGGTTTTTATGTGAAAGTATATAAGAAATTTTAATAAGATGGCTTAAAATACAATACATTAAGGCTTATAATTAAACCCACTTAGTGAATCAGAAGGGAAATCTTTACATTCATGATTTTTCTCATGCAACCACCAGCTTCTTTAATTTTAAAAATTGTTTTCCATGTATATAAAAACCTATACGATTGCATGTGTGAATGCAACCGAACCGAGACCGCACCAAAAGCAGAAAGTGGACTATAATGTGTTGTCCTCTGTCTCGTTATCTACTAATCCTGAACCCATTGCTGCAGAATATTGATCTGGTACATTCACCAAACACAAAAGATCCCAAAACCACCAGAATCTGCTGCTACTCCATGTTTGTTTATGTTTCACTCTCCCGTGGCCGCACCAGGGGTCCATTCCAGAAAGCTTGGCCAACTTACCATTTGGTAAACCCTGAACTCATGGTTAATCAACCAAGAACCTGCTTAGCCTGAGTATGTCGGTTCCAGAACACCTGATAAGAATCTGGTTAATCAACCTACTCCTTGTTAACCAGAGTTCATGAGCGCGCAGCCTGAACACATAAAGACCCTCTCAATGGATCACCGAATTCACGAGTCACAATAGAAAGTGAAGGGAAAAATGTGGCAGCATATTTTTCAGAAGCAGAGTTGGAAGTTTTGATGCTGCTTACAAAGAATTCAATCCAATAATTATAAAGAAAATCAAAACAGCTGCAGCAGCAAAAGAGAGAATGTTGGTAAAAAATAATAGACAGCGTAATTGCACGAGTTTAACAAATATAATTCTCAACTCTTATTATTTTTATTTTAAAAATTAAAATTTCATTTGAATTATTCTTTTTCTACCCTTTATTCCTAACTTTGGTTGTGGGGTGCTGGATGATAATTTAAAATGTTTTTTTGGTATTTTAAATAACCTTTTAAAACTTACTTTGTTTTGCCACCAATGTGTTAAAGGTACAATAATATTGTAAATGGATTTAGACCTATATTGACTCCTTGTTTAATCAGATGTAATCTGTCTGGAGCCAGAAGAACTGTGTACCAAGTCAAGATGAAACATAAGAACATTGAACTGCGTTACTAAAAAAACTAATTCTTTGAATTATGCAAATAAAACTTGGTGATAAAACTGATTCTTCTTCAACATGTGATCTGTCAGCACCAGGGACTGAACCACAATCCTCTGCAGGAGAGGGGAGAGCATTCCCACTAGGCTACAGTGTCCAACTTCCCAGCATTTCCACCCAGCCTTCATATGACCGTGTGTTTGTGTATCTAGTCACATTACATATTTTGTTTAATCGATTTATAATAACGCACTGCATTTTACGTTCACTAATGATAACAGCGTTGTACTATTGGAAATTGTAATTAATTAGATTACTCCTTTTAAAGTCAGAACAATGCAGGATCATCATCAAAAGGGCACGTCATGCTCAAAACCCTCTCTGGAACAAACATACCTGGAACATAATCTGCTCCCGACCAGGTTATGTTCAGAGATTAAGTTGCTATGGTGATTAACATACCTTGAAAGATACCTCAGTTTTTGGAACCGAAAATTCAGGTTATCAACAAACTTACCCTCAAACTTATCTGGTTATGTCACATAACCTGCTTTCTGGAAAGTAAAAACAATAAAAAGGTAGTGCAATAACACCACAGCGCCACCTGCAGACGGGGGTGTAACCTGCTGCAAAGGTTATTTAGTTCGTTTCATAGAGTGCAGTGTGAATCCAAATCGCATCAACTAAAAACAGCAACAATGTTGCAACTTTAGTCCCCAATCGAACCGAGTCCACCAGACTATAAGGTGTGATTACAGCCGTGAGGGTTTGCATTACAATATAAAGCTTGACAACAGTTTCCTGATTCACAACAAATCAGGACCTCTTTTTTCAGGTTTATCTATAAGTGAACACATGAAAAATTCTGTTTTCTTTTTTTCTTCAGAGTGAAACAGTTGAAAAGAGGAAGGAGTGCATCCTCAAGGCTTTTCGTCTCTACGTCAATAAAGACCCCAGCACTCTCTTCAAAGAATTTGTGGTTTGTAATTATAGTTTACACCTTTCATTCAATCAAATCTGGAATATATATATTATGTGTTATTATACATTAAAATTTTATTAACCTTGTATCTTTTTGTTTTTGCTGACATCAGACAGGTGATAATTTGCTTTGTTTATTACTGAGGTTGTACTGGGTGGTGTGTTCATGAACATGAGGAGAAATATTGGGAAAACACAGTAAATAAAAACTGGAGAAAAAAATGTGGTAAAAGTGAAACTATGGCAGTGCAGATGCATTAGATTGAACATGTTCCTTTACATGTCTTGGTGAGTTTATGTAAAATATATACTCTCATAGAATCATTGAGCACTACTTTATCTTTTTGTTCTTTTACACATAGTATGGTTTGAAGTATTGAGCTAAAGGAATTCTAAAATGAAAAAGTCTTTTGAATTCAGAATAATATATTTGATTTCATAGTTTGCTTTTTGTCCTTTCTGATTCTCCTGTGTAAAGGATACCGATGGTGAAGCTGCTCAGAAGCAGCTGGAGCAACTTAACTTTATCATTTACAACATCAGGGTTGAGGGAGGTGAAGCCACTACTCCTCCAGCTGATGTTGGCGTAGTGATAGAGGGTGTTGAAGTTCTGCACGATGTGGGAAACATCGCCACTGCATTCTTAAAGGTGGTATATGGAACATTTTCATTAAAAGCTATATTTTTTAACAAAATAATGCCTCCATGGGGTGTTTAGAGGGTTGTAGAATGAAAATACAGCATTTCCTTGAAAAATTATATTTGAAGTAAAATATTGTGAAATATTAATTTTGGCGGGCACGACGTTGGCATTTTGTTTACATCTACCAGCCAATAACTGGCAGAACAGCGGGCACCATTTTGGGTTGCCTAATACCGTAAATACTCCAGCACAGCGAGGCTGGTGCTGTTAAGTCTGCAGATCAAGTAGCTGGAAGCACCGGGGGCATGTGGTCATTATATACCTTATTTGCTTTTTATTTTTTCACTCTGCTGTCTTTCTTTACTCTGGTTGCCTCTGAGGACGGTGTATCTCACATAAACAAAGGATGAAATATTCCCACTAGAGCCATCAAATTGTTATTGCTTTGATTGTAACAATTCAGCCCAATCGGCTGGTTCCATAGATAGAAAATATTTTATTATTAATTGGTTGATTTTTCTGTGAAGTGCCTTGAAATAACTTTGTCATGAACTGGCACTTTATAAATAAATAAACTTGAAACTTGAAACTTGCTTGCCATAGATGATTCCTCTGGGGTTTCCCATGTGACAAGCAAGTTCTGTGTGGAAACGTTTTTTTTTCATTAGCTGCTAAGCTAACACGAAGCTACATGCTGGAGAAGTGAGCGCTTTGGGCCACTTTTTGGACTGCGAGCCACACTAAGGAGGATTTTATTGCTTTTTTAAAATTTTATTGGATAATTGGGGCGTGCAGGATGGTGTGTGGGGAGGAGAGAGGATCTTAAGAGGGACTTCAGGAAGTTTTGGAGCCGCGGTGCAATTATGAACTCTTTGCCACGGACTGAATCGATGACTGAGCTACAAACAGGTAGGAGCTGCTTTTATCAGAGTCAGTGTGTGATCAGCGGGGCTGGAGAGCATGATTAGTGAGCTAAACTCGTGATATTTTATTCGGATCGGGGATCAGAGTGGGTTTGGTGAGGAATATTCGGCCTGAGCATCGGGGGGTAAACGAGCCTAGCACCCAGATGGCTGAAAGCTTTGTGCCGTGTTATTGTGTTGCGAGTTCCATATCCCACCTTTAATGGGTGTAATATATGCCCTGAACCTCAGTTATCCTAATGAGTTGTGTGAAGGCCAAATTTTAGTAACATTTATACAGACAAGTCACAGTGACAAAGAGCAGCTGCAGTCTCAGACATATTATGACGACCATATTCTTATCAGCGTACCTATAAAAACAGCCAAGCTGTCGTGACCACCAGAGTCTTTTTGCATGTGCCTTTGCATTTGTTTGAACACCCTCCCTTCATGCATGATTTTATGGAGTAAATTCGTCTTTATAAAGATTCACTCACCTAACTTATTTTTAACCAAAATCTCTGCCACAACAGCTGAAAGCCTTCTTTGAACACCTTCAGAAGCTCTTTCCCCAACTTGATGCTTGCAGACCGTCAACCAAGGTACAGATGCTCAAAAACTATGACAAAACTATGTGAATGATCCATGTGTAACAACTTCAACAACTAAAAACCATGCATGTCGAGTTTAGTGAACAGTTTCACAATTACAGTAAAAAAGTTGTATTTATTAAAGTAAATATTTATTTTTTTTAATGATGTTATAAAAATTGTTAAAGCTGCAAACATATTATTTTGTTAAGGCATTTTACAGACGTTGGTAATTGTGCAAGCTACTGTACAGTATGTTGCCACCTGAAAGCCTGTTTAATTGTTTACATTATGTCACAGTTTTTTCATCACTGTCTGGACCAGAATGTCTTAAAGAGGCCCTTCAATTAAAAATGTTTTTTCTGAGGTTTCTGTTGAATATTCTAGCTCCACATGTGTTCTTACCTTCATAGAGGGTGTGAAAACAGGTCAATAACTTCTCTTTCAGTTTTGATCTCTCAAACTATGCAGGTGGCGATAACACCCGAGTTCTCCCGAGTCCAAACGGCCTGTATCTGTTTCGTCACAACTCCTTTGTTTGTTAGTTTTCGGCAGCTCCCACTGTTGAAACCATGCCTAGCATGCTGCTCACTAAAAAGCTGTAGCATAAGACGTAGCAAACAGAAAGACAAGACGTCTTACGTTGCCATGCACAGCGCGGCAGGAAACAGTATTCTTTGCCCTCATAGGCTAGTTTGTTAGCCAATCAGAGTCCAGCAAATTCGAACAATGTATATGAACGAGTTGAAGCAGCCTGACGGAAGGAGCCGGAACTACCCAAATTTTAACGCAGACAGATTGAAAGGTCTGTTAATCAGTGTTTCCTGATGTTTTTTAGATATAAAATGTTTCATATTACTGGTTAATACTTAAGAAATAACCACAAAGTCCTGAAATGTGTATGAAATGGCCTCTTTAAGATTTAAAATAAAGGAAATATGAGGAATACATTGGTTGTAAATCATTTTACTACTACAACTAAGGTGCATGTTGAAACAACAAATTTTAAATATGTAGCATGTAAATATAATTTTTTAAGTCCATACAACATAATTCAACTTGGGAAAGCTTAAATATCTCCTTTTGATTGGAAATAATTTTTTTAAGTTGGCTCAATTCAAAATCATTGTTACTATAAAAATAGCTTTTTATGTCAGATCCACTTAACAATTTAACTTTTATTATGTCAGATCAACTTAACAATTTTACTTTTAACTAACTTAATTCAATTTCGTGGAAACTGTTGACAAAATAAATTTAAAGTCAGCATTTTAGTTTTTTAATGTGCCCTAATACACTGAAGACTGAGTGGGCAGCGACTAAATTGTCTCTTCATCTGATACCACACTGGAGTCTACATGTAATCAGAGCTGTGTCCCTGGTAACCACCATTAAACTCTGTATTGTTTGTTTTCAGGCTTTAATCCACCCTGCATTAGAGAGGTATCAAATTTTTGATAGTGATAGCAACATGAAACAGCACATTGAAAATTTCCCCTGCGAGCTAGGAAACCTCTGGAAAACACCTAAAAGTTGTAGCCATGAAATCTGATATCGACTGAGGAAGCAGAGGTTTGGTTGCAGCTCTACCTGCAGACTTTTTCCCCATTTCCCCTTCCCATTTGATTCCTGATCTAACCTGGCTCTGCCAAATCTATGTGTAGCCCCACCTCTTGTGGAGTCGGGGAAACTGGAACTGGTCTATAAAAAGGAAGGACATCAGGTATAATACTTTAAGCTGATTTTCGTGGGTTTGTAAAACTCCACATCTCGCGAGACTCCATCTTGCAGCGCAAGGTTACACCTGATCAAGTATTAACATCCCAGGGGGGACTGAAAATCTCATGCTGAGCTCACCTGATATCATCACCTCACTCGTGCACCCCAATGTTTGGGTGCGCTTTTATGATACTAGCAATTACTTTGTTTCTGCAAGAAAAATTATTTTAAGTCCATATTTTAGTCAGAATAAATAAGCAACCTGGAGACCAATAAATCTGTGCATCCTGACACAAACTGAGGATGGAGAGGAGGATTACAAGCCTGCTCTCCTCTCCTCAGCACCCCCTCCCTCCTCCAGCTGTGATGAGCTCTGTTCACATTCCTATCTCGTAGCTGCAGCCCCACAGGCTCATCTATCTCCATTTCCTAGTTTCTGTCATTGTGTCTGCAGCAGCAGCTCAGCCTTAATTTATCTAATTAACTGCGTAATAAAGCCCAGAGCCATCTACCTATCCGCAGCTAAACCTAAAGACTCTACGACGGCTCTGGCTCTGAAAAACTGTTTCTTGTTTTACTTAGATAAATTGAAGCTATATAAGCAAAAGAAACTGTTACAAACTATTACAAAAGTGTCATAATATTTTAGTATTGTGTTTACTTAAAAACTGCAGGAGTATAGTCACATGTTAAAGACCCACTCAGATGAAAATCGTGTTTTTTTTTTGTTAACGTGTTGAGAAAATTATGCTCAGAATTGCATTTCTGAGTATTTCTGCTTTTAAAGACCCACTCCGATCATATTTTGAGATATTTTAAAATGTTCTCAGCCGTCATTAAATTATGACCGAGGCATTTTTACCCCAAATCACAAAACCTGTGCCGTTTTCAAGGAAATCGTTTCTCCTTAACGGTAGTAGCTCATTATATTAGCAATTCGCCTCTGTATGAGCGGAACCACTGGTGCGGAGAACCTTCCTCGCTGCTGAGAGATCTGATGCTGAGAGTTATGGGGCGTGGAAGCTGCCAATTCTAAGCTAACCGAATGCGATCCTGAACCTCATGTCGCCACCTCAATGTCTGACATGACAATGGGATTTTGCATGGGCTACAAACGTCAGATGGGCGGTGACGTGGCGGCGATGTTATGGAGTGAACGTCTACTGGCGGCGACGTTGCAGCGGCATACTTCAAAATAACGTGTCAAATTCATACAAATTATGAACGTCTCTCACCTGACGCCTCACATACAGTGGGGCAAAAAAGTATTTAGTCAGCCACCAATTGTGTAAGTTCTCCCACTTAAAAAGATCAGAGAGGCCTGTAATTTTCATCATAGGTATACCTCAACTATGAGAGACAAAATGAGGAAAAGAAATCCAGAAAATCACATTGTCTGATTTTTAAAGAATTTATTTGCAAATTATGGTGGAAAATAAGTATTTGGTCAATAACAAAAGTTAATCTCAATACTTTGTTATATAGCCTTTGTTGGCAATGACAGAGGTCAAACGTTTTCTGTAAGTCTTCACAAGGTTTTTACACACTGTTGCTGGTATTTTGGCCCATTCCTCCATGCAGATCTCCTCTAGAGCAGTGATGTTTTGGGGCTGACGCTGGGCAACACGGACTTTCAACTCCCTCCAGAGATTTTCTATGGGGTTGAGATCTGGAGACTGGCTAGGCCACTCCAGGACCTTGAAATGCTTCTTACGAAGCCACTCCTTCGTTGCCCGGGCGGTGTGTTTGGGATCATTGTCATGCTGAAAGACCCAGCCACGTCTCATTTTCAATGCCCTTGCTGATGGAAGGAGGTTTTCACTCAAAATCTTACGATACATGGCCCCATTCATTCTTTCCTTTACACGGATCAGTCGTCCTGGTCCCCTTGCAGAAAAACAGCCCCAAAGCATGATGTTTCCACCCCCATGCTTTACAGTAGGTATGGTGTTCTTTGGATCCAACTCAGCATTCTTTCCCCTCCAAACACGACAAGTTGAGTTTCTACCAAAAAGTTCTATTTTGGTTTCATCTGACCATATGATGTTCTCCCAATCCTCTTCTAGATCATCCAAATGCTCTCTAGCAAACCGCAGACGGGCCTGGACGTGTCCTGGCTTCAGCAGGGGGACACGTCTGGCACTGCAGGATTTGAATCCCTGGCGGCGTAGTGTATTACTGATGGTAGCCTTTGTTACTTTGGTCCCAGCTCTCTGCAGGTCATTCACTAGGTCCCTCCGTGCGGTTCTGGGATTTTTGCTCACCGTTCTTGTGATCATTTTGACCCCACGGGGTGAGATCTTGCGTGGAGCCCCAGATCGAGGGAGATTATCAGTGGTCTTGTATGTCTTCCATTTTCTAATAATTGCTCCCACAGTTGATTTCTTCACACCAAGCTGCTTACCTATTGCAGATTCAGTCTTCCCAGCCTGGTGAAGGTCTACAATTTTGTTTCTGGTGTCCTTTGACAGCTCTTTGGTCTTGGCCATAGTGGAGTTTGGAGCGTGACTGTTTGAGGTTGTGGACAGGTGTCTTTTATACTGATAACGAGTTCACACAGGTTCCATTAATACAGGTAACGAGTGGAGGACCGAGGAGCCTCTTAATGAAGTTACAGGTCTGTGAAAGCCAGAAATCTTACTTGTTTGTAGGTGACCAAATACTTATTTTCCACCATAATTTGCAAATAAATTCTTTAAAAATCAGACAATGTGATTTTCTGGATTTTTTTCCTCATTTTGTCTCTCATAGTTGAGGTATACCTATGATGAAAATTACAGGCCTCTCTGACCTTTTTAAGTGGGAGAACTTACACAATTGGTGGCTGACTAAATACTTTTTTGCCCCACTGTACATGTCTAAGCTTACACCACCTCAAAGTTTCTCACCTGACGTCGCCTCACGGACGTGTATAAGCTTACGCCGCCTCAAAGTTTCTCACCTTACGTCGTCTCAAGAGGGTTTGTCAATATTGAACCTGGTAGCAGTTGGGGTGACTGTTTACAGTGATGAAATCTATTACATTTCTTAAAATCACCAATTACTACAGATATTGAATAGCTTTGTCTGGACAGCGCTTAGCAACCCAATGACTTGTGTCAAAAAGGGAACTGTCCAGCATCCTCTTTTGGGTGCCATCCAATTTAGGCAGAGAGAACATTAGTCAACACACATGCTTATTAACCCGCCTGCCCCTACCCCAGCCAGCAATGCTCCAGCTCCTTTGACTTTCACTTGACAGTAGTAAGAGAATCAAAGATGAGTGAAAAAAGCAATTTCTGAAAAAGAAAGAGGGATAGATTGGTAGAATACGTGTTTATTAAAAATCTGAGCCAATACGTAATCACTATTATTACTGTTGTTATAGTTGATAACTCATATTTACAATGTTATAAGTGTCTTACAAAGACAGAATTTAACAGTGTTTCATAAATATTAGCCCAGTTTTCTATGGAATTAAATTTCAGTCAAAAAGGTTAAGCGTGATTTTCTGCAGCGCGCACGCGTATTTAACCGTGCGCGCGCGTCTCCGCACGTGTGCGCGGGCGTGCAATCCACAGCACGCGCGTGAATTCACCCCACACGCCCGCGTATGATTCATTACACGAGTATTCATGAACCGCGCGTGTGGATCTCCAAACAGGCGCCTGTACATGAAGCTCTCATACGAGCGTGAAGGCAAACCAGGAGAGGCTGCGCGCGCGAAAGGAAAGTAATTATGACTGTTTGGAGGAGGAGACTAAGGCCCAGTGTGATCCTCATGTGATTGGTTATTTTATATCAGTCACCGCCCACCGAAAGAACCAGCAGCAGCTTCCTGCTAGTGGTGGAAGAAGAACCAGACATAGAACTAGCTGCAGCTGCACATTTTTTTAAATCGAAATTTCTGTACAATACAAAGCAACAACAAAACATTATTATAAAATCTGGAGCTCAAGCTCCCGTTGCAACTGTTGTGAGAAGAGGGAGAACCGTCACTCCAGGGTGGATGACAGGACCCTGTGCACGTCCCTCTCCCCAGCCAGAGTGCCTCCAAACAGGCTAAAGCAACTCTAAAATGAACGGGTCTGCTCTGGAACTCCAGGGACCGCCCTGGCGGGATTTTTACCCCGTTTGGGCTCCTATCTCCTGGGCATGGAGGCTGGATGTTCTCCCCCTGCTCTGGAGCTCGAGGGACCCATGAAAGCAGGTCTTGTGCTAAAATGTGTTCCCCTGAAATATTCTGTTTCCCCTGTCTCGGGAGCGAGCACCGCAGCCAGAGGGGCGGAGCCGACAAGCTTCACAGCCCTTCAGATCAGTTTCTCGCTAGACTGAAAATAGACTGATAAAAGGACAAGTTTCCCCGTCGAAGTTCTTGCTTTATTAAGCTTCCGTTAAATCAATGAACGAAAACGAAAATTGTTTTGAGTGTTGTTTTTACTCGCCGTGAGAATCAAGTCTCTCGGTATTCACGTACACTAAACCCGGCGGTTAGACTTGATTAGTCTGAGCTAAAACAATGATTAATTTTACTCTGGGATTGAAAATACATTTTTGAATTTCAATTGAAATGATTATCATCCACCAAACACTATTTTCTATAACTTCTTGTTTGTTAGGCTGCCATGTTTTTATATTACTTTATATATGTAGATGGATGAACGGACAGACAGTCAAAGTTACAGGGGGGAACAGGATTTCTCAGCACCCTGAAATATTCCGTTCCCCCCTCCTTACTTTTTAATACTTTGACTGACAAGTCTGTCCTTTTCTGTCCACAGTCCTCTCATCATGGACACTTCTGTGAATATGAAGACAATATTTTAGATGGTTTAGGTTGACAGTTGATTCAATAACTGTTTTTATTATGGCAGAGAGGTAAATTAAATATACACTAATTTGCTAATTTGAGCTGGTGTAGATGTGGAAAGGTTACAGTACAAGTTGGTCATTGGCTGTTTACTTGAATGACGCACATCACAATGTGAAATACTTTCTAATGTTGCCCAGTAAACAGACACACTGCATTGAACCACTGGTTAAGATGTGGAACATCTTCTTGATTATGAAAGGCTTTGATAGAATTAAGACAGTCACAGAGAGAAACACCTATTACTGCTCCCCAAAATACTTAATACTGAGTCAGGGAAAACTCAGATGCACCATGCACCTAAAATGATCCTCACCTCACTCAAACTGTGTTTTTACTTTATCTCCAACCTTTTAGTGTTCAACAGCAATTTTCAGATTGACCAGTTTTGTAGGATTTTGGTTTGTTGAGTTAAATTTGT
>SSNP01000236.1:239821-277457 GCA_006937955.1 Pachypanchax playfairii
TTTTTTTTTAAATATCTCCAAAGGGGGGGAGAACTCTCAAAAACCCTGTCTTTGCACTCTAATATTGTTTTTTTGCTATCAAAGTAAAAATATTTTCTCTCTGAGAAAAATCATTCTCTCTCAAAACTTTTTTCTTCTCTCTCTCAAAACCTAAGTTTTTGCTCTCGCCTCAGGATTTTGCTCTCGATGTGAAAGTTGTGTCATGGGCGGGCCATCCTCCTATTGGCCATTCTCAGCCGGACTGACAGCTGGATGGTAGCGGTTCTCCCCTCCTGCTCTGGAGCTCCAGGGACCGCCCTATCGGGATTTTTACCCCGTTTGGGCTGCTATCTCCTGGGCATGGAGGCTGGATGTTCTCCCCTCTTGCTCTGGAGCTCCATAAATAAAGTAAAGTAAAGTAAAGTATTTTTGATTTGATTGATTTGATTTGATTAATCCCCGAAGGGAAATTAAGTGTTGTTGTAGCTCAGTTCTTTTTCAGGGAGCCATTATAGAAGGTTATAGGTGTGGACAGGAAGGATCTCCTGTAGAGGGTTCTAGCTGTAGACAGGAAGGATCTCCTGTAGAGGGTTCTAGCTGTGGACAGGAAGGATCTCCTGTAGTGGTCTGTGCTGCAGTGGATTATGAAGAATCTTCTGACTGAAGACACTCTGTTGTTGAGTAACAGTGTTCTGAAGAGGATGATGAAATGAAATGAAATGAAATGAAATGAAATGAAATGAAAATGAATGAAATGAAATGAAATGAAATGAAAAATACTTTATTTATCCCAGAAGGGAAATTCAACGTTGTAGTAGTTTTTTTTTTTTTTTGTCCAACAATAAAAACAACAATGAAGACAACAATACAATAATAACAATCAAGGTCTGTTCTTGTTATGGAGGCTAATGGCTGCAGGCAGGAATGATCTTTTGTATCTTTCGGTCTTGCATCGGACCTGAAGAAGCCTCTCACTGAACACACTCTGTTGTTTGATCACTGTGTCGTGCAGAGGGTGAGAAGAGTCCTCCATAATCTTCATCAGCTTGTCCAGCATTCTTTTTTGTACAATCAGCTCCAGCGGCTCCAGAGATACTCCCAGCACAGATCCAGCTTTCCTGATCAGTTTGTTGATTCTCTTCAAATCTTTGGTTCTGATGCTGCTGCCCCAGCAGATGGCTGCAAAGCTGATTGCACTTTCCACAACAGACCTATAGAAGATTTGCAACATCTTGGTGCAGACATTAAAAGATCTCAGCTTCCTTAAGAAGTAGAGTCTGCTCTGACCTTTCTTGTAGATGTATTCTGTGTTGCATTTCCACTCTAGTCTGTTGTCCAGCTGAACTCCAAGGTACTTGTATTCCTCCACCACCTCTACCTCCTCTCCTAGGATGGAAATACTGCTGTGTTGATTTTTTCTCCTCCTGAAGTCAACAATCATCTCCTTAGTTTTGCTGCTATTTAAAACGAGATGATTGTTACCGCACCATTTCACAAACTGACTGACCAGTTCTCTATACTCAGCTTCTTGTCCCTCACTGATGCACCCAACAACTGCAGAGTAATCATAGTATTTCTGCAGATGACAGGACTCAGAGTTGTACTGGAAGTCAGAGGTGTACATCGTGAAGAGAAATGGTGAGAGTACAGTTCCTTGTGGCGCTCCAGTGCTGCTGACCTCCATCCCAGACACACAACCCCCCAGTCTCACAAACTGTGGTCTGTTTGTGAGGTAGTCATAAATCCAGGAGGTTGTGGAGGAATCCACCTGGAGTTTATGGAGCTTCTCACAAAACAAAGCAGGCTGAATTGTGTTAAAAGCACTTGAGAAGTCAAAGAACATGACCCTCAAAGTGCTGCCTGATTGGTCCAGATGAGCGTGTGCTCTGTGAAGCAGGTAGATGATGGCATCTTCAACCCCAAGCCCATTACGGTATGCAAACTGTAATGGGTCCTGAAAGGTGCTGACCTGCTTGTTGAGGTGAGCCAGTAAGAGTCTCTCCAGGACTTTCATGACGTGAGATGTCAGGGCAACTGGTCTGTAGTCGTTTGGTTCAGCTGGTTGTGGTTTTTTAGGTACTGGAACAAGGCAGGATGTTTTCCACAGCACAGGAACTGTTTTCTGTCTCAGACTGGTGTTGAAGAGGTGCTGGAGAACTGGACATAGTTGCATTGAGCAGGTCTTGAGAACTCTGGGACTGACACCATCTGGACCTGCAGCCTTGTTCTGGTTCAGTTTCTCCAGTTGTTTCTTGACCTGGTTGCAGGTCACAGACAGAGTGGAGGTGGAGGCAGAGGAGGTCTTTGGGTGCTCTTTGGTTTTCCATCATGTTCTTCATCCTCCTTTGGACAATAAACTCAAGAGACTCCAGTTCAGTCTCCAGGACAGAATCAGTCCTCCTTATCAATCTGTTCAGCCTCTTCATGTCACTTGCTCTGATGCTCCACCCCAACAGGTGACTGCAGATGTGATCAGCTGACAAACTCCTCTTCTTTTGCTGCTCCTCTTCAAATCTCTGTCTGCCTGTATTGTTTGAAAGCCAGGCAGAGACACGCTAGAGTCCAGGATACGTTCCTTTAGCCATGTCTCAGTAAAACACATGATGCTGCATTTCTGATACTCTGGCTGGGTCTTCAACAGAGTTTAAAGTTCATCCATTTTGTTAGCAAAGAGATTTCACATTTGTCAATATGACTGATGGAAGTGAATGTTTAAACTTCCTCTTTCTCTTTCTTCACTTTGCTCCTGCTCTGTATCCACGTCTTTTGAACTCATCAGGGATCCAGAGTTTCAATTTGAGGATTATTTCAGCCTTAGAAATGTCAGTTGGCTGCTCTTTCTTGTAAACAAGTCTCTTGTTGCCTTGGTTACGCATCATAACAAGTGGCAAAAAAGTGACAAATCAAGCAAAAAACTCAATCAGCACAGCACCCAAATCAGAAGAAAAGTATTTAGAAAATATTTCCAGAAGAAAAAACTAGCAAGAAATACTCAAAAAGAACAAAAAAATGCTAGCAAGTGCTAGCAAAGTCACAGAGCTACTCCAACAAGCTGCCACCAGTTGTAGCGCTATTCCGGAATATTTTTATCCATGATGAGTTAAAACATTTTTAATGGACATGAAAAAAACATGTTAAGCTAATTTGTTATGCAAAATGAGTATAGCAGCTTTAAACACAGAGTTTTGACTGCTAAAAACGTTCCAAGATTCCCAAAACATTTTTAAAAACAAAATCTTACTCAAATATATGAGATATGTTTAATCAAAGAAGTCCCTTTAATGAATGTTAACATAAATCAACATCAGGAAAATCAGAGCCTTCCTGACAGACCATACCACACAGCTTCTGGTCCAGGCCCTGGTCTTGTCCCGCATCGACTACTGCAACTCTTTGTTAGCCGGTCTTCCAGCGTCCTCGGTCAAACCTCTGCAGATGATTCAGAACGCAGCAGCACGTCTGGTCTTCAACCAGCCCAAGAGGGCTCATGTCACCCCGCTGCTTATTTCTCTGCACTGGCTTCCAGTTGCAGCACGCATCAAATTCAAAGCTCTGCTTCTGGCTTACCAGACTCTAACACACACAGCTCCTACTTACCTTCACTCCTTCATCCGGAGCTACATTCCCACTCGTCAGCTACGCTCAGCCGCTGAAAGACGCCTAGCGCTTCCACCACAACGTGGCATGAGATCATTATCCAAACTCTTTTCCTCTGTTGTACCCCGATGGTGGAATGACCTACCAAACTCGGTCCGATCCTCAGAGTCGGCACCTACTTTTAAGAGCAGACTTAAGACTCACCTCTTTAAAGAACACTTTCAGTCTTAATGAGGAATTGATTTATGATAGCGATTTGGGCGTTTATCTCTACAAGAAAAAAAATAAAATAAATAACGCACTTGATGTATCAGCGTCGGAATTAAACTGTACTCCAAACAGTCCACCTCCTTATATTGTTTCCTTCTCTTTGATTTCTTGCTTGTATGTTCTCTCAATGTAAGCCGCTTTGGATAAAAGCGTCTGCTAAATGACAGTAGTAGTAGTAGTAGTAAATCAGAAATGTTGTGTGTTTGTTCACCTACTTACAAATGTTTCCAAAGAAATCAAATCAAGTTTCTACCAGGCCTATATAATGTAAAGTGCGGCCGAGCGAGGCGGGAAAATGAGTCTGATGTTTCTCCCTCTCCAATAATGGCAAGCTTATTAAGCTTGCAGCTCAAAAGTGGTTTGCTCTTAATTAAGTTGGAGGATTTGCATTGCACCTCGTTTTGTGTTTAAAAAAGTGTGTGAGTAGGTGGGGTATGTTTACTGTAACATCTGGATAATATTTATTGTGACCTGGCATTTTTTCAAAGACCTCTGAGGAGGTAGGAGGTGGAGGAATTGACATGCTTCAACAGTAAAATACACATCATCCATGTTGTTCAGAGTCATCTGCAGCTTAATTTACTGCACTGGTAACTAGATGAATTGCATTTGGAATAAAGAGAAACAGAAAAACATACAGTGTGAATGCCTTCCAGCATTCACACGCATTCACACTGTATGTTTTTCTGTTTCTCTTTATTCTTCTGACTTCTTATTAGTGTGATTGCTGGAAGTCATTCACACTGTATGTTTTTCTGTTTCTCTTTATTCTTCTGACTTCTTATTAGTGTGAATGCTGGAAGTCATTCACACTGTATGTTTTTCTGTTTCTCTTTATTCTTCTGACATCTGACTTCTTCTTATTATATCTCCGTACATTTTTCGGTCTCTAACTAGTCCCACAATTTTCAACCGATTTCAACAATTATATATCAAACTGTTCAGCTTGTTCAGGACAAGGGTGCTATGACTTTTGGTATTGATATCTCTTCAACTTTTTGAGTTATTCACCTTCTTGCGTGTTTTTTAGCCCCATTGAAATACACTGAAATTGCTTCAAATTATTCAAATTCCTTCAACTACTTTGCTTTTCAACTACTTCAGCATACTTCAACTTAGAAACTTCATTCAACTTTTAAACAAGTCACAAGACATTCAGCTATTGTCGTATGATTCAGCTTTTTGATATCTTTTACGGTTTTTGAGAAATCACAGCTTAAGTTTTTTAAACTTTTCAACTCGCACACCTCAAATCTGACATAAAATGAATGGAAAAGATAGGGAGGAGATGTGGACTTTGCCTGCTTCTGGAACCCACAGCAGGAGAACCGTAAGGCCTAGAGAAATAAGAGTTACATCATCTGAAAGCAGACAAAAATCCCTGCGTTTTGATGTATAATTTGTGAATGTATCATGGACGGTGTGGAGGCAGGAGGGAGTGGTTCGCTTAGGGAACGTTGATTTCAGACAGCCACACACTCTAGCGCCAGAGTGGGAGGTCCTAATTTGTAATTTTCAAAAAGCCAAAAAGAATGTCCCTCCACCCAAACCATTTATGGTACACACACAAATTATACATCAAACAGTGGGGATTTTTGTCAGCTTTACAACAGTGTAACTCTCATTTTTCTAGCTGCTATGGTTGTCTCACAATGTGGCCTAGAAGCAGGACTGGTCCGAGAAAACTCTCATAGACTTCCATTCAAAAAATCAGCTCTTTCGTTCTCTTCAGTGAATGGGTAAATGTAAAACTTGTAGTGTGAAAGCGCTTTGAGTGGTCTGAATGACTAGAAAAGCGCTATACAAATACAGGACATTTACCATTTACCATAATAGACACAGTAGTATCTGTTACCCCATGTAGTATATTAAAGAAGTCTGCTTGATCATTAGAAGTGAACCATCATGTCAAATTCAATTTTTGGGTTACCATGGCAATCACACTGAGTCTAAATCCCAGTTTTTTATGGATTACTGTGTAAATACTTTTTCATTATGTTTTTATCTTTTCTCTCATAACTGTTTTAAAGCTTCTGACTTTCCACTTTTCTGCTTTGTGTGATTTCATCTTATTTTAGACCATTTTAAACTATTCAATAAAACTTTTCCGCTAATATTAACAGTTATGCTTTTGAAAACATAAGCACTGCTTATGCAGTTTTAGCAGATTCCCCCTGTTAATTCAGCACATTTAAAGCTTCTCAGCTTCTTTTAAGCCCTTCAGCTTGTTTTAGCTAATTCAACTAATTTAGGCTTTTCCAACTGCATTGAGCTAATGTAGGGAAGATAAGCTTTTTCAATTGCACTTTGCAAATTCAACTTCTTTTAGTACATTTAGCAAAATAATTCAGCTATTATTGTCAGTTAGGTTTCCTCTAAACATCAGTTCTCCTTAAACATTTTTAGCAGACTTAAACTAATTAATTCAGCTAATTTAAACTTTTTCAGCTACATCTAGCTAATTCAGCTTCTTTACAAGAATTTGAACCATTCAGCTACTTTAAGCTTTCTATTCTGCCTTTAGCTAATTCAGCAAATTCATTCAGCTGCATTTAACTCACTTTTTTCAGCACCCAGCATTCACACTGCATTTCCGCAGGAAATGCAATTCATCTAGTTATTATGAGGAACTCTGAATGTGGCTGTTGAAGAAACAAAGCCTCACCAAGCAGCAAGCTTTCAGCTGCTGGGACAGGAAGCAAAAAAGGACACAGACCCTTTGTAGATCGTTGTTCACGTGCTAGTATCTCTATATCAGTTGGAAACAGTCTTAAAAGCATAATACAATCTCACCTTTACACCTCTGAAATACCACCAAATGAATAAAACCTCTGTGATGAATAGAACCTGCACCAGAGAGCTGCATGTGGTCCAAATTTTCAAATGGGATTTTTCATTAATGAAACATTAGCTACGTTTACATGGGCACATTTAATCGGAATAGACGCCCAATCGGGAAAAAAATACGTCATGTAAACATGTCAATCAGAATGTTTTGATCCGATGCAGCCTGATCAGAATGAAATTTACTTCCGATCGAGAGGGGTGGTTTTGTCCGATCTTCATTCGGATAGATGGGCATGTATACACCCATTCGGAAAGAAAGGGTGAAAAAAGCCCACTGCGCATGCGTACAACTTCAGCGTGACGTCTTTCCGCTTTCGCAGACCCAAGTAGAAAACATAGCGGGAAGTAAACAGAAGTGGTCTGCTGGTGCAGTCATCCTGTCATCCTGCTCTCCTCTCCTGTGGCGGAGGAGCAGTAGCAATATGTATTCAGCCTCTAGCTTGGTTAATGCGACCAGTAAAAAGCCAAACATAAAGGTAATCACCAAGGTGAAGGTCCATATTGGGGGTAACGTGAGTCAGCTCGAGCACACGATGGGGCGGGAAAGACGTGCAGAAAGGACGGAGTTTGTTTACTATTTTTTCTTCCCCCGGAAAGACAACTTGCTGTGCGCATGCTCAACTCATTTAACCTGATTGGTGCATGTGTACTCATGGCATGATCAGATCATTTCAGTTAGTGTCCATGTAAACAGGGATTTGGGAATTCCGATCGACCAAGATTTTAATCAGATTGGGGAAATTTGGCGCATGTAAACGTAGCTAGTCTCTCTGAATATTTGCAGGTCTGCTTGTCTGTAAAAACTTGGAAACAAAAGAATAAACTATCTTGGGCTTTGAAATGAAATGATGGAAACGAGGTGGCATTTTTTTCAAGCATCTGAATCCATTAACACAAAATGTCTAAATGACACACGAGACAAAAATATTAACTTCAAATTCAACATGTTTCTGGTCTGAATATACACAACAAGACTTGCAAACACTTGGCGAACATTAAACCAGATGAATCCCAATTCAGTGTGACTTTATCCCTCTTTTTGTTATTACAGAGCTAATATACACTCACCGGCCACTTTATTAGGTACACCATGCTAGTAACGGGTTGGACCCCCTTTTGCCTTCAGAACTGCCTCAATTCTTCGTGGCATAGATTCAACAAGGTGCTGGAAGCATTCCTCAGAGAGTTTGGTCCATATTGACATGATGGCATCACACAGTTGGCGCAGATTTGTCGGCTGCACATCCATGATACGAATCTCCCGTTCCACCACATCCCAAAGATGCTATATTGGATTGAGATCTGGTGACTGTGGAGGCCATTTGAGTACAGTGAACTCATTGTCATGTTCAAGAAACCAGTCCGAGATGATTCCAGCTTTATGACATGGTGCATTATCCTGCTGAAAGTAGTCATCAGAAGTTGGGTACATTGTGGTCATAAAGGGATGGATATGGTCAGCAACAATACTCAGGTAGGCTGTGGCGTTGTAACGATGCTCAATTGCTACCAAGGGGCCCAAAGAGTGCCAAGAAAATATTCCCCACACCATTACACCACCACCACCAGCCTGAACCGTTGATACAAGGCAGGATGGATCCATGCTTTCATGTTGTTGACGCCAAATTCTGACCCTACCATCCGAATGTCGCAGCAGAAATCGAGACTCATCAGACCAGGCAACGTTTTTCCAATCTTCTATTGTCCAATTTCGATGAGCTTGTGCAAATTGTAGCCTCAGTTTCCTGTTCTTAGCTGAAAGGAGTGGCACCCGGCGTGGTCTTCTGCTGCTGTAGCCCATCTGCCTCAAAGTTCGACGTACTGTGCGTTCAGAGATGCTCTTCTGCCTACCTTGGTTGTAACGAGTGGTTATTTGAGTCACTGTTGCCTTTCTATCAGCTCGAACCAGTCTGGCCATTCTCCTCTGACCTCTGGCATCAACAAGGCATTTCCGCCCACAGAACTGCCGCTCACTGGATATTTTTTCTTTTTCGGACCATTCTCTGTAAACCCTAGAGATGGTTGTGCGTGAAAATCCCAGTAGATCAGCAGTTTCTGAAATACTCAGACCAGCCATTCTGGCACCAACAACCATGCCACGTTCAAAGTCACTCAAATCACCTTTCTTCCCCATACTGATGCTCGGTTTGAACTGCAGGAGATTGTCTTGACCATGTGTACATGCCTAAATGCACTGAGTTGCCGCCATGTGATTGGCTGATTAGAAATTAAGTGTTAACGAGCAGTTGGACAGGTGTACCTAATAAAGTGGCTGGTGAGTGTAGACCAATTTGTGTGGAAATCCTAGAAAATTATTTTACTTTAATCACAACATTCAAATCTTCTTTCAGCAAGTCATGCGTCTCCATCTAACCCTTTTGCTACATCCTCTGGTAGCGGTAACTTAATAGAAATAATAATAATCATATACAGTAAATGGGGAAATTATTAATCATTACACTTAGCCCAAGTTATGCCTGTTATTTAAAGATCTCAGCTTTCTTAAAAATCATGACTTAATGTGGAAGAAATTGGAGTGACAACAGTACTTTAAATATATATGGGGATCTATTTACACATATTTTTGTCAGGATCTCAGCAGCTGGTGTGTGGTGTTTGTGTTTCTGCACTAATTGTCATTGCAGGGCGTGGCAGCAGCTGATGAGTGACTGCAGGTGTGGCTCGTTACCCAGCTCAGGAGAGCTGGGTATTTAAGCAGAGGAGGAACCAGAGACCAATGCCAGTTTGTTCCACTACTTTACTTGGTAACGTGTGGCCTAAGCTTGTGTTCTGAAAGTTATTATTAGTACATGTGTACCTGCCTTCTCCTTCCCCTCTCTCAGTCCCATTACCTGGAGCGCTCCTCCAGGGTTGAGTGCCTCTGCGCTGGCCGTCTGCCGCGCCGTCAGGAGGACTCTCTTGCCACGGGTTCCTGAAGTCGTGTGTCCCACGACCATCTCCCCTGCCTCGCTTCCCTGTCTGTCTCTGGTCCCCTCTGGAATCCACACCTGCCCCGGAACAGCCGTCTGCTGTCACCCCTGCCTCAACCTCTCCTGTGGATTCATCAACTCACACTGGACCTCGCCTCACACCCTCTGCCTCTGGATCACCACCACCACTGCTGGTTTCCTGGATCCCTCCTCAAACGTCACCAGCACCTTTACCTCCATGAGTTTAAAGACCACACCGCAGCTCATCACCTGTACATTGGAAGGATCTATCTCTAACCTGTCTCTCCTCAACTGCCAGGACTCTGCCTGTGCCCTGCCTCCATTCCAGTTCTCCCTCCAGCAGCCTTGTACATTCCTCAGTGTTGTATATTCACCTGTCACTATATATATTAAACTCACTGCATCTGATTCCCTGGTTTCTGTGTGTTTGGAGTTTGGGTCACACTTGGAGTTCGAAACAAACCGCTAAAATCATGACAATTTTCAATATTAATATATTGTGAAAAGAATGATCGAGTGATTCTGAATCAGATTATTGCAAGATAATGAATTAATGAGTTAGAACATGTAAAAAAACAAGAATAAAACTACTTGTTAAAGGTCCTCTATCATGAAAAATCAACTTTTTGGAGCTTTTAACCTTACCTGGCTCTGCCAGATCTACAGTATATGTAGCCCCACCTGTCTACTCAGTGCTACACATGTGGGATTTCCTTGTGTGAAAGCGTTTGAAAAAGCAAGGGACATTTGGCCTATAATATTTTAAGCTGATTGGAGGACGCACCAGCAAGTGTCTGCCTTTCATGATTTGTAAATCAAGCTCTTGCAAATCCAGTTGGGAGTAAAACACACATCTTTACCATCAAGAAATGCACAAAGTTCTTACCTTTGCTCACTTTTAAATGAAAGAATCGTCTCTAGTTCTCCTAAAACAGATTCAATAGCCACTTTTATGCATACATCCACAGCCATGTTTGTTTTTCTTTGCCTGCCTGGGCACTTGCTGCCAATCATACCTGAACACCTGCCCCAATGCAAAATTAAACCACATGATTGGTCAGAAAATGACATAAGAATATTAAGTTTTTAATCTCTGAAAAAGTAAAAGAAAAAATGGAAAATTACTTTTTCACTTATTTTACCTAAATTGGTCTTAGATGGAAACTGGGAAACAACAAACAATGCTGCGTCCTTATGTGTGTCTTTTCTGTTGGGAGTTTTCACAGCGCGTCATCAAACCAGAAGTCGCCCTATTGGAGATACTGGGAGGTAAACACTGCAATGGAAAAATGTAAATGGTTTAGTATAATACTTTTCTAGTCATTCAGACCACTCAAAGTGCTTTCACACTATAAGTTTTTACATTTACCCATTCACACAACCTGATATGTAGATCAGTGGGAGAAGGGAGGGGCTAACATCCATGCAACCCAATATGCAAATCGGGGGGGCTACCAGTATCTTGCACAAGGACACTTCAACATGTGGCGGTGGAAGCTGGGATCGATCCAATAACCTTCAAATGGGAGGACGACCACTCTAACCACTGAGCCACATCCGCCCCACAAAATGTCCGAAACCACAGAAAAGCTCCTCAAAATGCGTTATAGATGCAAAGGCATACAGGGAAGGACTTTGTCTGCAGGAAAGGGTGCAATATTTGGACAAGTTAAAAAGGCCATTTCATACACATCTCAGGACTTGGTGGTTATTTTTTAAGTATTAACCAGTAATATTAAACATTTTATATCTGGGGGCGGCTGTGGCTCAGTGGTTAGAGCGGTCGTCCTCCAATTTGAAGGTTGGTGGATCGATCCCGGCTTCCATGTCGAAGTGTCCTTGGGCAAGACACTGAACCCCATGTTGCCCCCCGATCTGCGTATCGGGTTGTGTGAGTGTTAGCCCTTACCCTCTCCCCCCGGTTTGCATATATCGGGTTGTGTGAATGGGTGAATGTCTGGCACTGAGGGGGGATAGAAATCTGAAAGTGGCTGTCACCGAATGAGTTAAGGATAGTTGAACCAAGGAAGTGGCCCACTGCTTCATCTGTGCTGGAGCAAGCAAATTGGCAGAGAAGGGATGGCAAAGCCTCTGATAAATGCACAGAAATTAAATTGGCGGTGGAAAATAAAGCAAGAAACATGACCAATTTTCTGCCCTCTTTGTACTAAATCAGTGAGGGGAACATTAAAAACAACTGGAAAATGATCCAACAGAGAGCCAGGATCAACATTCACATCAAAAATGTTCAGACCAAATGACAGCACCAGATCTAGAATATGAGACCATTAATGATTTGGAGTTTTAAAGAGGCCATTTCACACAAATTTCTTGACTTGGTGGTTATTTCTGAAATATTAGCCTGTAATATGAAACATTTTTATATCTAGAAAACATTAGGAAACACTGATTAGCAGACCTTTCAATCTATCTGCATGAAGATTTGACTGGTTTTGGGCTGCAACTCATTAATATTCATTATTCAAATTTGCTGGACTCAGATTGGCGAACAAACTAGCCTATGAGAGTAAGGTATACTGTTTCCTGCCCCGCGGCGCATGGCAACAGCACACGTGTCTCTTCTGGTTTGCAATGTGTTTATGCTAACAGCTTTTAGCCAGCTAGGCGTGGTCTCAACTGCCGGATCTGATGAATACGAATGAGCAAATGAGTTGTGATGAAACAAATACAGGCCATTCTAATTCATTAGAACTCAGGTGTTATCGCCACCTGCGTAGTTTGAGAGATAAAAACTGAAAGAGAAGTTGTTGACCAAGGCAAGAACACCTGTGGAGCTAAAATATTCAACAAAAACCTCAGAAAAACCGTTTTTAATGGAACGGCTTCTTTAACTATACTGCTGAAGCCCAAAAGAGTCCAATAAGTCCAAAAAATCCTTCACCAGGGTTTTTTCGGGACAACAGATATGTTAAAATCTCCCAGAATTAAACCACAGTCATATTTTGGGAGAAAGTCTGTAAGGAAGTGAGAGAAATTGTTTGAATGGGGCTGCTGTATTTTGGAGGGTGATAACAAATCGCACAGAGAATCGGAGGAGTGAATCTTAACTCCAGTACTGACAGTTCAAAACTGGAAAACAATGTGTTTTATGAGAATGTCTCATATTGAAGAATCGATTTGAAAATAGTAAGTAATCCTCCACCACGACCAAACAGTCTCAGGGCGTTACCACTGGAGCATCCAGAAGGAATAATTCCTGTGAGAACTGCAGACGTACCGGGGGAATTCCAGGATTCAGTGTTTGGGAAAATGTCCAAGTCATTATCATTGAAATAATCCTTCAGAATGTCTAGCCCAGCCCTTGCCCTCTGCGCTGGGTTCATTTCTATGGCTAGGTAGTCCTGTAATGTGTGTGCATTATGGTTGAACCCAAAGATGCAGCAGACAGGCAGGAAGCAGGTCAAAACAGAGTTTATTGATGAACACAGGATAAAGTCTTTGGAACAGACAGGTTATGGAGAACAGACTGGCAGACAAACAGAACTAAAAAAAACATCATATTTAGTGTTCCTGTCCTGGGTGAATTTATTTGATAGGTAAAATGTATTTATGAAAAGATATAGAAACAAAAGATTAACAATGTCTGTTTATTGAAGTCAAGACTGTGGAATGGCACATGTGCAAAAGGAATCGGAAGCACACCTCAACAGGTAGCATATTTATACAAAACACCGGTTTGAGCAATGGCTTTAAAGCAACTGTAAGGAAGTTTGAAATTTTTGCGCTCGCGATTGCCCCGTCAGGCCAAATGCGTAACAGCAGCCTTAACTTCATGCATGAGGCGCACATGCAGCTGAGCCAGTCCTGTATTCGACAATTTACAGATTTGCAGGCATGACTTCAACTGAGATAATAAATGTGATGTTATGATATTTAAACTAAATCAGCTCTGAGCACACCAGACAACTTAAAAATGTTTCTACTATGGGAAATATGTGGAAACTCCTGGAAGCATCAACTTTTCATGGACTCAGATAAGTGTTTGACTCACATGCAGAACTCAGGCTGGACTCAGATTTTCAGATTTCAGAGTTGTTAAAATTGACTTTATTTTCAACAATGATCAAACTCAGGGCAATGGGCAAGCAGAGAGACAGGTTCATATAACTCCGGGTTTCACAGAGCTTGGGAGAGTCCGAGGAAACACAAAAGCGTTAAGTGGCAGGCGCTCTGAAGCTTCTTCTCCACTCATGCAGTTTAACGAGCAGGTGTTCCTGCATTCCAACCAAAGATCTTCTTCCTGAGAAGAAGACTCGTTCAGTGCAGTCGCTCACAGAACCTGACACAACTCTTTTCCCCACGTGTTTAGTAATAATTTCTTACCTTTCAAGCAAAAATGACACCGACGGCGGGACTTTTCTCATACTGAGATTCTCTCAGAATTTTCCACTTCTCAAATGCCGAACCGATCTTTACCTCCGTCGATCCGACTCAAGTTTCTCTCTTTTTGTCATGCTGGAAAAACTCTTGATTGGGTTCTGGGCTGGAGTGTACGCTCTTGTTCTCGGTAGAATCCATGCTTCAAACGCTACTCTCTGCAGCTTTTTGCTAGCAATAGCAAACGCTACGCCTAAGCGTGGACACCCATGACTCATTCGATGCACGATGCATTCGAGTGCCTCTGGAAAGTACGGCATGTGTCCAACCCGAACAAGTTCTATTAATAACTAATAAAATTATTTTACATGCACATAGAGTCAACTACAGTGAAAATGCCTGGGCTCTTTCTAGTGACCAGGGCATTGTTGGAGCACGTATGAGGAAGAAATTCTACAGTTCTATAAATTTATTTGTGGTTAAACTTGCTTAGAGTCCCTTTAAACAAATCAACAGAAAAATATTAAAAGTGTGAAGTACATTGAAGCTAAAAGTATTGAATGCGTTAGAACTGAACTGAGATAGAATCAGGAAGAGGCTTGGTGTGCTGTTGCCATGTGCAGCGGGGAAGGAAACAGTATGCCTTGCTCTCATAGGCTAGTTTGTTAGCCAATCTGAGTCCAGCAAGTTTGCATAATGAATATTAATAAGTTGCAGCCCAAAGCCGGACAAAGCCAGCCGAATCTGTCAGGTCTCAGCAGCTGGTGAGTGGTGTGTTTGTGTTTTTGGATTCTAACCGTGTCATTCCAGGGTGTGGCAGAGCAGCTGTTGAGAATCCAGCTAATCAGGCACAGGTGTGGCTCATCACCCAGCCCCGCCCGGGATGGGATAAATACTGTGGAGGAACCAGAGACAGACGCCAGTTTGTTCCACTACCTACGTGGTAACGTTAGGCCTCATTGTTCGGCTTGTGATTGTTAGTTTATTAGTCTACTTACCTCGTCCTTCTCCTCACCTTCTCCAGTCCCTCTTCGCCGGATCCCGACTCCGGTTCCCGGGTGCCTCTACCTCCTGCACTGGCTGTCTGCCGTGCCGTCCTGAGGGCCCTGTTCCAGCTCCCGATGTGTGTCTCCACGGTATTTTTGGAGTTCACTACAAACCCCGAACATGAATCGTCACACAGACAGATTGAAAGGTCTGTTAATCAGTGTTTCCTAACATTTTTTAGATATAAAATGTTTTATATCACAGGTTAATACTTCAGAAAAAAAACACAAAGTCAGGAAATTTGTGTAAAATGGCCTCTTTAAAAAAGGCAGCTTTAATGGCTTAGTACTGTCTATATAACTACTGAGTGCTTTTGTGTGTATTTTAGGTCAGACAATATTAAACCTTCAATAACAAACCCTTCAGAAAGGTGACTTAATAAAGTGGAGGAAATCCCAGAGGACAAGTCATACTCTTGGCATTGAATAGAACAGTTCTGTTTTTTCATCATCATCATCTTTGGTGTAATGAAGATCAAAGAGGTGAAACTATAGTTTGTTCTTAACAAATTTAAGTATCTTTATCTCAAAACAATTTCTGGAAATGTGATGTGTTTTTCAAAAATTAATTGTTATGGGGGATATTTGATGGGAAAAATCCAACTTAAACTGCAGATACACACAAATGATGACCTCTGCGGTGCTGCTTGGAAGAAATTGGTCTCTGCAGACTGCTGATGGCAGCTCTATTACTGCATTGGCAAAAAGATGAACATACTGTCAACTGAAATCTGACAATAAAACTTTCAAACAGGTTGTCAATAGGGTTCAGGTCAATTGTAGAGCATTAAATGGGGGAAATCTCTTTATACTGCTTTGAATTGTGTTTGTGTGCATTATTCTATCATTCTTCTTTTTCCTTGTGCATTTAAATATTTGTGCACTTTTACTGCACCATATGCTAAGTTCTCCTATTAAATTAGTTACATACATAGTTTCTTATTTTGGTGCTGTTTATTTAAAACACAGTTATACAGATTAAGTTATACAGATATAAGTTATACAGATTCTTTAGACATATTCATTGCCTTTATTTTCCACAAATCTAACAAAGCTATGACTATCAGAGACAAGTGGTACCATGTTCGTATTTTAGGCTATGCAATCAGGCTTTTCCCTACATGATCATTTTGACTGTTTTTTTTATGAATACAGCGTTGTTTCTAGAAATCTCTTTATCCATGAAATCCCCCAAAACACCGTAATAACTATTCTAGGTCTGTATGTGAAGCTGTGTCCAGATTAGACACTTTTCAGGTGAGGGACATGATGACTGGAGTTAGGGACATAGTGCAATTCATTCTCCTGTTTCTTCATCTACGTAGTTCTCCTCTGTGGCGAGTCGTGTATTTGGTGTATGTTAAATATTCTTGAGCTTTGTCTCCTAATTAAGGTAAACCATGATCTAAATATTTTCCTGTAGTTTTGCAGGAGGCTCTGCAGCAGTTGCAGCACAAACACCAGCCTGTAATGTGTCGCTGTTATAGCTGACCTGCTAGAGGTTGTAGATCAGGCTAGAGATGGAGCTATAACCAGGGGTGCACATAAGTGGTCCGCAGGTCCGCACTCACTGTCAAAATATAAAATGCGCACCAGATGAAAAGTTGCAACACGCGTTTGCGTACTTAACATTGGTTTGGCTGAGCTGCGTGAATTTTTAGGTTAATCAGAGGCGGGGTTCATTGTCAAATAAATGAAGAATCCCGTTGACTTCTTTTGTTTGACTGATATGTTTCTCAGCCAGAGCGCCGAAGTTCCAGCTGATCAGCTGATGCTGCGTCTCTCTCTGTCTCTGTGTATCAGTTTGCCAGTGTGACGGATTTTCAGTCAGTCAGATCAGTGCAGCTGACTGCAGGATTCTGCATCGCGTCAAAACTGAAAAAATTCACCGAATAAGACAAATAGACCATCGTGGCACAGACATGTATAACTACCTTTTTGTGCTATAAAATACAGAAAACCACCTGTTTTAATCAACAGTATCAGCGTATTTGTCTGTGATCCGCGCCATTTTGAATGCGCGCAAAGCACTATGGGATAAGCAGTCAATGCCCCATAACTGTCCAGTGTGTCTTTTTATCTGACTGCATCACATTACAAACATCCTCATCATTTCAAAACAAAAAACAGTTACAGTAAATGACAGAAGCTCCAACAGCTGACTAATAAATTTCAACACCAAACTGTTAAATGTAGATTAAAGTGAACAATCAAACCTGTAAACAATCCAACCTGAACTCTGAAGGTTTTTTTTTACCAGTATTTTTATATTTTACTGGTTTCTCTGGATTTTTTCAACAATTAGATGATTTTTATTGAAACAAATATAGAGCCAGGTAAAGTAAACAGACTGAATTTGAAGCTTGATGAAACCAAAAACAAAGCAGAGGAGCTCGGAAGAGACACAGCGAGACACATTTAAAAATGTGAGGACCAAGCAACAACCCTAGGTTCTCTTCTGAGAACCAGGCCAAAAGTATTATGTGCACCCCTGGCTATAACATAATAATTTTCAGACAGTTCCTTTTTGCTGTCTGAATAAAAACACAGGGACAGCTTCAAGAGATTTATTCCCTCTGGAACAAATTTTTAGAAAAATACTCTTTTGGAGCAGCTAAAATATGTCTAGTGGGCACAAGGCGGAAATTATAAAAATGTTTTACAAATTCACAAAAATCATCAGCGTGTAGATGGGGAATTAGTCTACATCTTCCTCTCCATCTGTCTCAGATGCGTTCCTGTAGGTTCAGTCTCAATCAGCATCCAAGTGTTGTAAAGAGGAGCACATGACATGCTTCTATTATGTCCAGTAATAGGAATCATATGCACAATTCTGCAAGCCTTTGAACTTGTTATCTTACCAATTTTAAATCCTCTCTCTTACCATAAACCCCCCCTCAGCCATGATGGCTTTGTTTTCTGAATTCTCAATGGGACTTTTTTGGGAAATCTTCTTTTAAATCTGCACCACGTCTATCCACACAAGCCCATTTCCACCCTCTCTCAGCAGACAGCTAATTGAATTTGTATCTGATCGTTAATTAACAGCAGACCTATTTTACATAAAGTCAAATAATTTGCATATGGGTGCAGTCATCCTCCCTCCCTCCCTCCCTCCACACACACACAGACACACTCTCTTTCCACCCCTCCTCCCTGTCCAATCCACACACCTCAGAGCTTGGCTCTGAGCCAAGAGTCAGAATGGAAGTTCATTTGGTGGGGGAGAAAAATGAGGAAAGAGGAGGGATTGGATGAAGCAGGAGGAGGGGAGGTGGCTGCCAACAAAGGAGAGAAACAGCAAATCAAGGAGGAGACAAATAGGACCAAAAGCACCTCACATCATAAACTGAAGGAAGCAGATATGCAAATACTAATATATTCACAACATCATGTCAGTACAGATAACTCCACAGATTCTGGCTAATTATCAAATCAAAGGGGAAACATAACATGGTGCTGTATCTTTGCGCTCATCCTGCAAACAGGTGTTAAATGGTTGCAAATTGGCTCTATGCAGATAAGATGGGCAAATTGTTAACTAGATGTGGCAATGTGGCATTTGTCAAACTAATGGCATCTGTTTGCTGAAAAAAAAGACATAAAATATGTATATGTATTCATAAACAGAAGTAGCTCTATTCTTTTTTCATAAACAGAAGTAGATCTATTCTTTTTTATCACAAAAATTAGGATTTGTCAAAACAGTTTTTGCCCAGAGGTCTTGTTCTGCTCCAGAAGGTGCCATCCAATCAGCATGTAGCAGAACTGACTAATCAGCATGTCTTTATTTAGTACCTTTAACACCTGCTAACATGGTATTTTACCTTCTGTGTGCAAATGTATGCCATGCATAGTGCTGGAACTGCTGTTGAAATAGGGAGATGTCAGGGATGCAGCCCCTCTTGTGGTGGATGAAGGATGTTGCAACTTATAAGTAACTTTACACAAGGAGCAACAAAGAACATTTTTTTCTTGCAGGAGATACAAAATTGCCCTTATTTTACAGGCTAGCATGCAGTATCATCCTGCTATTAGCATTCAAATTACGAAAACAAAATTGGGCTTCTGGGACAACGCTATGAGGGTCAAAACTACTCTGATAGTAAAAAGCTTGTATGGAGATTATGACTAACTATTATAAAATCTTTATACTTCTATGTTTTCACCCCAAAAGAAGCTATGAAGAATTTTCTCAACAAACCTATCCTGCCATCTTTCTCAGACGAAGTTCAGACAGATCTCAGAGGTTTGTTGAACTAAGTTGAGGTTATAACTGTGATTAAAACCCTCCAGAGTGGAAAGGTGAGCCTGACAGCTATAGTTTGATGATCAGAAACGTTTTGTGTGACAAACATGCAAAAGAATAAGAAATTAGGAAGGGGGCAAATAGTTTTTCACACCAATATAAGAGAGAAGAGGGCAGGGCTGAGGAATTCAAACAGTTCTTGGAGTACTTATGATACACTTTGAGTCAGGGGCAGCTGGCCAATAGAGGGCGATAGGGCGCTGCCTTCCCCACCAAAGACATAATGTGACAACAAATTTTTTTTTTTTCTAAAAATTACATGTGTTTAGAGTTAAAAGTGGGATATGGAATATTTTCATAAAAAGCAATATTTTTAAAAATATAATGCCTCCACGGGGTGTTTAGAGGGTTGTAGAATGAAAATACACGATTTCTTTTGAAGAGTCCAGTCTATTAAAAACTTTTTTTCTGTTGAATATTTAAGCTCCACAGGTGTTCTTACCTTCATAGTGGGTGTGAAAACAGGTCAACAACTTCTCTTTCAGTTTTTTTCTCTCAAACTACGCAGGTGGGGATAACATCTGAGTTCTCCCAAGTTTAAATGGCCTGTATTTGTTTCATCACAGCTCCTTTGCTTGTTCATTGTTTATTCATCAGCCCCCGCATTTGAAACCATGCCTAGCATGCTGCTGGCTAAAAGCTGTTAGCAAAAGACGTAGCAAACAGGAAGAGAGAATGTCTGGTGTTGCCATGCGCAGCGGGGCAGGAAACAGTATGCCTTGCTCTGATAGGCTAGTTTGTTAGCCAATCTGAGTCCAGCAAATTCAAATTAATTAATATTAATGAGTTGCAGCCCGAAGCCTGACGAATCTTGACACAGATAAATTGAAAGATCTGTTAATCAGTGTTTCCTAATGTTTTTTAGAAATAAAATGTTTCATATTACAGGTTAATACTTAGGAAATAGCCACAAAGTCATGAAATTTGTGTAAAATGGCCTATTTAAAATTATATTCAAAGTAAAATATTATAAAATATTATTTTTGATGGGCACTACGTTGGCATTTTGTTTACATCTACCAGCCAATAGCGGGCAGAGCAGCGGGCACATTTGCCCCTTTTCCACCGACAAATCAGCACGGCGCGCTTGAGAGCGGTACAGTATAGCGCGGATCAACTGGCTCTAGGCGGTGGAAACATAAAGCGGACGTAAGTGAGGATAGGGGCGTGCCCATCTGGCTATGAAAAGTGGCGCGCAAAAATCTTTGTCCGCTACGTCACAGCGCGTGAAACAACAACAACAATGGCGGATATACGTGTGTTTTTATACTTTGCACTCGGTCTGTGGTTCATTTTGGTTGGTTTGATTTTTGGTTCTTGTGGAGGAAGTCCCCATTGTCCAAAGTCAATTGTATTTTAAAATTAAATATTTGTATGGTTGCTGGTTAGTTTTTTTTAAAGCCTTTTGCGGGAGCGCTTCTATATCACACCACGTGGATACCACACACAACGGGACCATCAGGGGCTACCACTACGTAGTAGTCGTGTCACTGGTAGCAGTTTACTGGACCAATCAGTAGACAGGTGGGCGTGTGGGCCCGCTTTGGGCCGCTTCGGACCACCGAGGAGGTGGTCTGAAAAAAGAGGCCGGGTTGGCGCGGAATGACGCGGTTAAGACCCGAGAAAGGCGGTGGAAAAGGGTCCGCAGGGGGCTAAAGTGAACCGAGCCGCACCGTGTTCTGTCGGTGGAAAAGCGGCAATTGTGGGTTGCCTAATACCGTAAATAGTCTGGCACAGCAAGGCTGGTGCTGTGGAGTTTGCAGGTCAAGCAGCTGGAAGCCCCGGGAATATGTGATGATTATATACCTTATTTGCTTGCCATAAAGGGTTTCCACACATGTGAGGAGCAGGTTCTTGTGGAAACGTTTTTATTAGCAGCTAACTAACACGTCAGTTGCTGCAGCAGGTCGCTGAAGTGGGGGAACTCCGGGCTGCGCATTCAGCTGGAGGAAACACCATGGAGGAATTTTTTTTTGCTGCTTGTATAAGTGAGGCGTGCAGGATGGTATGTGAGGAGGACAGAAGATCTTAGGAGGGGACTGCAGGAAGTTTTGGAGCCGCGGTGCAATTATGAAGAGCTAGATCTAGAAGAGCAGGTAATAACTTCTCTTTCAGTTTTTATCTCTCAAACTACGCAGGTGGCGATAAAACCCAAGTTCTCCCGAGTTCGAACGGCCTGTATTTGTTTCCTCATAGTTCCTTTGCTCATTAGTATTCATCAGCTCCCGCAGTTGAAACCACGCCTAGCATGCTACTGGCTAAAAGCTGTAGCATAAGGCGTAGCAAACTGGAAGAGACTATGACTCTGCTTTGTAAAATATAATTTCCCCCTGCATCTTCACTTCTCATATGTCTTGTTCAGCTCTGGGGCGCTGGAGAAATCGCCCTAAGGGGGTGGGCACTTGACCGAATTAGCCAATAGGAGATCTGCATTGCCAAACTCACTTTAGCCAATAAACACAGAGAAAATAACTTAATGAAGGGCAATTTTTCTAGCACCCCAAAGCATGTTAAATTCTGCGAGATTATCCCCTATCAAACAGCTGGCAAATGAGAAAGGAAAGTCTGTTGAGAGGCTTCTCTCTAAGCTAGCTGGATGTAGCTATGCTAACTTGTTTTTTTTTGTTTTTTTTCCAGTGTCTACTTTTAAAACAAGGGGCACTGATCCTGCCTGGATGGTTACACTGGTCAACTGCTCAGTGGCCTGATGTGGAAACAATCATCTCATTTTGAATCTGAACGAGACAAAGGAGATGATAGTGGATTTTTGGAGGAGCAGCAACATGCCAAAACCCATGTCCATCATGGGAGAAGAAGTGGATGTTCCTGGGTGTTCACCTGGACTGGTGTGAATATCTGCGGCATTCAGCATGCGGCCTCGTTCCTATGACTGAATCACACCAACTCACTGTTGTGTGATATTGCTTAATTTTAAATTAAATGAAAAGTGATGAAGTTAGAGTGTTTTTAACAAATGTTTTGACCAACAGCTTCTGCATTGATAGGAAGATACGCCCTATTTTCTTTAGAAAAATAGGAAATGTTTGGTGCCAAAAAGGCATATTTGATTTTTTTGCCATGTTTTCAAGATTTTACAAGGTTTTGTTGGCTGCGTTAATATGCCATAAATATGTATGTGGTTAGTTGTATGTGGTAGTTTTATGAAATGCCACTTACGCCCCTCTAGCCACTGCTTTGAGTAGGAAAAATCCAAAACAGCCAAATTGAACAAAATTACATAAACAGATCAATCACTTTTCCACTCCTGTTCAAGATTTGCAGCCTGCTGTTTGTGGTACTGCTCCAGTGTGCAATCTAGATCTCCAAACTTTTTAGTCTGAGTGTTGCCAGATGCGCCCATGCGTTCCACAACTTTAGAATTCGTTGATACGTCAGGTAACTGCATGTGCCAATCAGCAGGTATCCCTTGATTAGTAATTCGAATATGTACACGTGCTCCATGACCCAGGAATCCAATGTAAACTGTTGCTGTGAACACAACATGCCGTCAAAGGAGCTAGCTTTCAATGGAAGTGAAACAGAACATTCTTAGGCTGAAAAAAGAGAAGAAATCCATCAGGGAGCTAGTGGAAATGTCATGAGTGGCCATATCAACGGTTTGGTATATTCTGAGAGAAATAGAGCATCCTGGTGAGCTCAGGAACACCAAAAGGCCTGGACGTTCACAGAAGACTACAGTGGTGGATGATCACAAGATCCTTTCCATGATTAAGAAACATCCCTTCACAACATCCACCCAAGTGAAGAACATTCTCCAGGACGTTGGTGTACAAGTATCTAAGTCTACCATAAAGAGAAGATTTCATGAGAACCTGAGGGTTAACCACAAAGTGCAAACTATTAATCACTCAGCCTCAAAATTCCAAGAGCCAGATTGAACTGCAAAATGTAAAAACATCAGCTCAGTTCTGGAACAGCATTCTTTGGACAGATGAAACTAAGATCAACCTGAACTAGAATGATGGAAGAAGAAATTATGGAGAAGGCTTGGAACAGCTCATGATCCAAAGCTCACCACATCTTCTGTGAAACATGATGGAGGCAGTGGGATGATGTGGGCATCTATGACTTCCAATGGCAATATACTAGTGTTTATTGATGATGTGACAGTAGACAGAAGCAGCCAGATGCATTCTGAAGCATATAGGGATAAACTTTCTGCCCAGATTAAGCCAAATACAACAAAGTTGATTGGACGGGGCTTTGCAGTACAGATGGACAATGACCTAAAACATACTGCTAAAGCAACCCAGGAGCAAAGAAGTGGAATATTCTACAGAAGCTGAGTCATTCACCAGATCTCAACCTGACTGAGCAGCATTTCACTTAAGACAAAACATTAGGCAGAAAGACCCACAAACAATCAAGAACTGAAGACAGCTGCTGTAAAAATATGACAAAGCATCACAAAGGAGGAAAGACAGAATTTGGTGATGTTTATGGGTTCCAGACTTTGGGCAGTCATTCCCTGTAAAGGATTCTCAACAAAGAATTAAAAATGAATATTTTATTTATGATAATGTTAATTTGTCCAATTACTTCTGAGCCCCTGAAATGAGATTAAAAATTGTTGGAATTCCTGAATATTTCATATGATATTTTTGTTCAACCCCTTGAATTAAACCCGAAAATCTGCACTTTAATTGCATTGTATTTGTTTCATTTCAGATCCAATGTGGTGACACGCAGAGCCCAAATCCTGAAAACTGTGTTAGTGTCTAAATATTTCTGGGCCTAACTGTATCTGTCCTTTTTTTAAACTCTTTTACCGCAATACCTGGTCTCCATCAATCTGTTGCAAATCAAGTTCAGTTCACAAACTGAACATTACACTTTGGTTGTAAAGGTATCTTCACTTGCTTATTCCTCTTCAGGGTCACATGGAACTGGTGCCAATCTCTATGGCGTTATAATTCTACTAATGAGGTAATTGGGCAAGAGGCAGGGCCACCAAACCTTCACAGAACGTTAACTTCAAAAAATTCAAATTCAGTTGAATTAAAAAATGCTTTATTAAGCCTTGAAGGGAAATTACATGTTAGTAACACTCAGTGTTTCTTCAGAGAGTCCTTATAGAGGGTTCTAGCCATGGACAGGAATGATCTCCTGTATTGTCTGTGTTGCAGCGGATCTGAAGAAATTTCTGCCTAAAGACACTCTGTTTTTGAGTTACAGTGTGAAGAGGATGATGAAGGTTTTCCATGATGTTCTTCATCCTCCTTTGGACAATCAACTCAAGAGGATCCATATCAGTCCCTAGAACTGAACCAGCCTTCTTTATCAGTTTGTTCAGCCTCTTTATATCACTTGCTTTAATCCTGCTACCTCGTCAGGTGACTGCAGGTGTGATCACACTCTCCACAACAGACTTATAAAAGATCTTCAATATCTTGCTGCAAACATTGAAGTATCTAAGTATCCCTAACAAGTCCAGTCTGCTCTGTCGCTTCTTAAAAACAGCATCACATTGTGTCTCCAATCCAGTCTACTGTCCAGGTGAACCCCCAGGTATTTATACTCCTCCACCACCTCCACTTCTTTTCCCATAATGGAAATTGGTTTTGGTACGTTGCTCCTCCTATAAATCCACGATCATCTTGTCTTGTTCACATTCAAGATAAGATGACTGTTCCTGCATCATGCCACAAGGCAAGGTCCACCAGTTCTTTGTATGCAGTCTCTGTTCCATCTCTGATCCACCAACAACTGCAGAGTCATCACAATATTTCTGCAGATGACAGGACTCTGACCTGTACTGAAAGTCTGAGGTGTACAGATCCATCACTATACCACGCCATGTTTCATGTACCTTCATATTAATATTTATATTACCACTACTGTTAAGAGCATTTTGAAGAAAAACATAAACATAGTTTATAAGAATATCAAAAATCTTACTAGATGGATGGGTCTATGGTTTCATGGGTGGGTCAAGTAAACATACAGTGATCAAAATTAATGTTTTACTCAATTTTATTTGTCCTATATAGATGCTGTCTATTTATCTTGCAAAAAGTTGTTAAGAGAAATAGAAGAGGATCGCTCAAGATTTATCTGGAAAGAAAGGGAAGCCCATATTGAGTTTACAGCCCTTAAAAATATCTAAAGATGAGGGAGGGCTCATACTCTGATATTAAACACTATAACTGGATCTGTTAAAATATATTCTTCCATAAATGCATTTGGTGTCATTTATGTGGAAATGAAACAACTGAAATATGGAGCTGTACTTCTTATATGTTATTGTCTAACAGAACAGGTTAATCATTTTAGAATTTGGTGTGACATGACTACAGTATATGTGGATACAAACCTAACCTTCTCCTATTTAATACCCCTAGTAGACTTCCTCCTTGGGCTTAAAGAGGCCATTCCATTAAAAAGAGTTTTTCTGAGGTTTCTGTTGAATATTTTAGCTCCACAGGTGTTCTTACCTTCATAGTGGGTGTGAAAACAGGTCAACAACTTCTCTTTCAGTTTTGATCTCTCAAACTATGCAGGTGGCGATAAAACCCGAGTTCGAATGGCCTGTATTTGTATCGTCACAACTCCTTTGTTCGTTAGTATTCGGCAGCTCCCGCAGTTGAAACCACGCCTAGCATGCTGCTGGCTAAAAGCTGTAGCATAAGACGTAGCAAAGAGGAAGAGAGAACGTCTGGTGTTGCCATGCGCAGTGGGGACAGGTTTATTTACAATATATACAGGTGCAGGGAACGTGCAAAGTGCTGGCAACTCGAGAGATCTGGTTCTGCGGGAGAGAGGAACAGTTAGTGGGGGCTCCAGATGAGCAACAGGTTGAATGTGCGCAGGTGAAGGAGAGAACTCATGGTGAGGCAGGAGGATGAGCAGCACGAGGGGAGAGACAGGTGCAGTGAGGCGATGGTGCAGGACGATCCAGGGAGGTGTGTCGAGTGAGCTGGAGCCAGAGAGCGGACAGGCAGGTGGAGATGGCTGGGGCATAGGTTGATGAGTCCAGGGAGAATGCAACACAGGAACATAGGCACTGGAAGAGCGGCAGCATCGCGAGATAATCCTGAAGAGAACAGGTTATTTCACAAGCGCTATCAAAATCACATAACACGATTATCAATAAATACTCGAGGAAAAAGTCATAAATGTGGCTCAGTAGTTACCACTATGGTTAACAACCAGGCGATGAATGATCGTCAGGCCGTGGCTTAAAAACGCTGCCTCTCCTCATCAACCCGAATCACCTTCAGCTGTGCGTAATTTGCCTGCTCCAACTCTCCAGCGTAGATCCTAGATCTGGAAGATGACTCACTCGACACACAAAACACAGACACCACCTCAGCTCACAGATCCTGACGTGGCCTCTTTAAGAATTCAGTATTTTAAAGATGGAATGCAATGGGTATAAGGGTGGTCGTGGATCTTTATTCTGATTGTGTATAAATGTTATTCTTGGATGCTTAGGATAAATACAAACTTCCTCACAGAGACTTTTTTTTTTTGCCTATTTACAACCCCTACATTTATTAAAACGAGTCTTAGGGTAACACAGAATATGATACAACTGAGTCTGTTGGAGAAGTTCTTCGCTGATTTTAAATTGCAAAAAAAAGTGCATATTAAATTAAAAGAAAATAATAGACACATCATTGGAAAGCTTGTCAAGCATTGGGAAGAAGACCTTCAAAGGATGAACAATGTTGTAAGGACTGTATTTGTGCGGAAGGTTTATCAACTTGATGTGGCAGCAATCGCTCCAGAGTGTCGGGTCAGAACACTTATTAAGTTTTTGGATGAATGAAAGGAACCAGGCAGAGTCCAAGGATAAAGTAGTGTGACTTTATTCTGAAGCCAACTTATGCTGATAAATGGGTGTGTGTTTCTGTAAATGAAGCATAATAATACAACCTAATTGGTAAACGAAATGACATCATAAGATAAGGCACAACTGAGCTGTACTCATACAGTATATAAGTAAAAAGACTGATGGTTTACCACAGATATCTTATGATGTAGAATGATTTTGTAAATTAACATCCAGCATACAGCCATGCAGTAATCACCTTAACTTTGTCCAGAATTCAGCAAATAAAACACTGGAAATGGCAAACAATAATAACAAACTTCTCTGTAACAGGCTAGTAAGTAATCAGTCATGGTGGCAAACTGCCATTTGTGCATAACAGCATTCAAACAGAAGCAGGAAATAATTACTGACCCGTCACTAAACACACTTATAGCCAAATATGAACATAACAGAATGAATTACAACATTACACTTACTGTTTCCTGCACGCACACACTGGCTGGCTGTCTGCCTGTGTCTGTGTGCCAGAGCTACTGGCATGCACACCTGTGGTGTGTTCAGGGGCACCTAGGAAATCGCATACCCTTTTGTACAGCGCCCCCAAATTTGGTGAGCAAATTTGACCATGTATGCCTAGGGCTCTACACCAAAGTAGTATCATTGGGTAGAGCAGACAACCTTATGAGACGTGCCACTGGACGTGTATAAATACGGTCCTTCACCTGCATGGTCGCTGTCCTTACACGATCATCAGCCCCAGGTATGATGGTTTTCACTGTTCCTACTTGCCAGAGCGCCCTAGGCGTTTGCTGATCCACCATGAACACCACAGATCCAACAGCAAGGTTTTCCTTTTCTGTGTACCATTTCTGCCGTGTTTGTAAAGTGGGAATAAAGTGCCGTATGAAGTGCTTCCAGAATTGATCTGCTAGGACTTGAGTGTGGACTGAGCAATTCTGATTCTGGATAGAGTACTTGTGGCAGAGAGCAATCTGGCCACCCCATCAACAAAAAGTAGGGTGTGACAGGATCCGGGTCTGCGATGTCTGAAGAAATATAACCCAGAGGCCTAGAGCTGAGAATACTCTCCACCTCAAGCAAGAGGGTCCTCAGCACCTCCTCTGACACAGTTTGAGCCCCCAATGGTACACAGTGCTGTTTTGACAGCTCGTACTTCTCTTTCCTAAGACCCCCCAAAATGTAGAGCACTAGGAGGATTAAAATGGAATTGGATCTGTTCTGTGGCCAGTTTCTGTTGAAGGTCGGGCTCCATGGAAGTGAATGCTTCATGTAGTTCCTTACTGGCACCTCGAAAGTTGGTTCCTTGGTCTGAAAGGAGTTCAAAGGGTTTTCCTCTACGGGCAATAAATCGTCTGAGTGACATCAAAAATGAGTCAATATCCATGTTCACTAACAGATCTAGATGAACTGCTCAAATAGTGAGGCATTTGAATAAGATGCCCCACCTCTTCTCAGTGCGTCGTCCCACTTTGATGAGCATGGGCCCAAAACAGTCCATCCCAGTTAAAAAGAAGGCAGACTGGAAGAGTCTCAAGCTTGAAGGTGGCAGATCTGCCATCCTTGGGACCTCTGGTTGACCTCTCCACCTTCTACACCCTGGGCATTGGTGCTGATGTTTCCTGACAACTTCTCTCCCTCTTAATATCCAGTACTTCCGACGCAGCTCAGCCAAAACTCGTTCCGCTCCAGGGTGCTGAAGTTGACTATCACAACGCTGGATTAGAAGCTTCGTAACCCGGTGAGATGGGTCTAGAAGGACAGGATGTAGTACTTCAGGGCTCAGGCTGTCGCATCTGCGGAGTCGACCCCCAACTCTAATCAGGTCAATAGAGTGGTCATACTCAGGAGCGAGGGTTTTTCCTCAAGTCTTTGAATAGCTTCAGCATCTTGTCGGGACCTGGTGATGAGGCGTTCACTTCGATATGGTAAGATATCCATCTTCCATAGTCTTTCAACATGGTTGAAGAGCTCAGTTTCTGCTGGCAAGCCACAAGAGGTGAAAAGACACTGCTGTGGGGTTAGTTGGTGGCATAGGAAGCTTGATGGACCCTGTAGAGTCCATCCAAGTCGGGTATGCACAGCTGCAGGTCCACCTGGAGGGCCCAGACGCACTGGCTCCACTGGGGTGAGAACATGTGGATTATCTGAGCCAATAAGCAGAAGGGGTTTTACTTCCTTTATCTCCGACAAGGGCAGGTCCTTAAGGTGACAGTACTTGTCTTGTAAGGCTTTGATTGGGTAACTATGGCATGTAAGGCTGAGGTCCTTTGCAGTGAAGGCTCTGTGGATCTGGAAGGACTTGTCAGACTGTGAGGCAGGAGAAATGGAGAATGTAGTACCGTAGTACCAAGGATAGTGCAGATGTCCTGACGGACAGTGCAAAGAGCTAGATCTTCGGGTGTCCCATGAAGCCCTAAGCGATCAGCTGCGTCACTTAATAGTATGGTTTGCTCTGAACCATCATCCAATATAGCATAGGTCTCAACCCTCTTGGTTCTGCTCTTGATGATGACACGACACAGCTTGAGCAGCACCTGACTACTATTGGTGGGTCGATCTACATAGAGTGTTTCAGAGATGGAATTTACTAGGCATGTGCTTTCTTCTGGTGTACTGGTTGAAACAGAAGCTGTAGCATTTTGGCTGACATTAACATCCAATTACTGACATGTCACTAAACACACTTATAGCCAAATATAAACATAACAGAATGAATTACAACATTACACTTACTGTTTCCTGCACGCACACACTGGCTGGCTGTCTGCCTGTGTCTGTGTGCCGGAGCTACCGGCATGCACACCTGTGGTGTGTTCAGGGGCACCTAGGAAATCACATACCCTTTTGTACAGTATTCAAACAACTCTTTCTCTTCATCATAGTAATAAACAAATAATTGCAATTCAGAATATTTCACGGACAGTATAGAACTCCTCACTTTCTGAGCTAAATGGATCCATGCTGATCAACTTTGTGTCTAAAAACAACAGATACTTCTGTGCATTTTTAATGGCACTGTCCAAAATTTTCCATATTCTGGCTATGTATAAACAAAGAAGTGAACTTAATATTGAAATGCAAGATTTGTTGAGATCCGGGTCAGTTTTTACTAGGGTTAAGATCCACTTTATTAAATAAGATTTATTCATTACCAGGAAATGTGTGTTCTTTAATTGGAAAAAAAAAACATTGTAACTCAGTGGCAGAAATAAATTTTTCAGATTCTACCATGAAAAGACCCAGGGCAAAACTGCAGGGCATTGACCCCAGTTATATTGATTTTAGTTTAATGGAATATGGTGACCTCTGATGGAATATTGCCCCAGTGATCTGAGAGAGGGCCTCCAGAAAGGGAAGGTGTGTTTATATAGACAATACAGGAGGAAATAGGTATGTGGCCTACATAAATTTTGTTTGCTCGGATTGCCAACATTTTATGTCATCTTGTGTACATGTACAGTGGGGCAAAGAAGTATTTAGTCAGCCACCAATTGTGTAAGTTCTCCCACTTAAAAAGATCAGAGAGGCCTGTAATTTTCATCATAGGTATACCTCAACTATGAGAGACAAAATGAGGAAAAAAAATCCAGAAAATCACATTGTCTGATTTTTAAAGAATTTATTTGCAAATTATGGTGGAAAATAAGTATTTGGTCAATAACAAAAGTTAATCTCAATACTTTGTTATATAGCCTTTGTTGGCAATGACAGAGGTCAAACGTTTTCTGTAAGTCTTCACAAGGTTTTCACACACTGTTGCTGGTATTTTGGCCCATTCCTCCATGCAGATCTCCTCTAGAGCAGTGATGTTTTGGGGCTGACGCTGGGCAACACGGACTTTCAACTCCCTCCAGAGATTTTCTATGGGGTTGAGATCTGGAGACTGGCTAGGCCACTCCAGGACCTTGAAATGCTTCTTACGAAGCCACTCCTTCGTTGCCCGGGCGGTGTGTTTGGGATCATTGTCATGCTGAAAGACCCAGCCACGTCTCATTTTCAATGCCCTTGCTGATGGAAGGAGGTTTTCACTCAAAATCTTACGATACATGGCCCCATTCATTCTTTCCTTTACACGGATCAGTCGTCCTGGTCCCCTTGCAGAAAAACAGCCCCAAAGCATGATGTTTCCACCCCCATGCTTTACAGTAGGTATGGTGTTCTTTGGATCCAACTCAGCATTCTTTCCCCTCCAAACACGACACGTTGAGTTTCTACCAAAAAGTTCTATTTTGGTTTCATCTGACCATATGATGTTTTCCCAATCCTCTTCTGGATCATCCAAATGCTCTCTAGCAAACCGCAGACGGGCCTGGACGTGTCCTGGCTTCAGCAGGGGGACACGTCTGGCACTGCAGGATTTGAGTCCCTGGCGGCGTAGTGTGTTACTGATGGTAGCCTTTGTTACTTTGGTCCCAGCTCTCTGCAGGTCATTCACTAGGTCCCTCCGTGTGGTTCTGGGATTTTTGCTCACCGTTGTTGTGATCATTTTGACCCCACGGGGTGAGATCTTGCGTGGAGCCCCAGATCGAGGGAGATTATCAGTGGTCTTGTATGTCTTCCATTTTCTAATAATTGCTCCCACAGTTGATTTCTTCACACCAAGCTGCTTACCTATTGCAGATTCAGTCTTCCCAGCCTGGTGAAGGTCTACAATTTTGTTTCTGGTGTCCTTTGACAGCTCTTTGGTCTTGGCCATAGTGGAGTTTGGAGCGTGACTGTTTGAGGTTGTGGACAGGTGTCTTTTATACTGATAACGAGTTCACACAGGTGCCATTAATACAGGTAACGAGTGGAGGACCGAGGAGCCTCTTAAAGAAGTTACAGGTCTGTGAAAGCCAGAAATCTTACTTGTTTGTAGGTGACCAAATACTTATTTTCCACCATAATTTGCAAATAAATTCTTTAAAAATCAGACAATGTGATTTTCTGGATTTTTTTTCCTCATTTTGTCTCTCATAGTTGAGGTATACCTATGATGAAAATTACAGGCCTCTCTGATCTTTTTAAGTGGGAGAACTTACACAATTGGTGGCTGACTAAATACTTCTTTGCCCCACTGTATATATATGTTAAAACCTACATTAAACAGAGGCAGTTGTCTCAGAATCCATCTAACTACATACAGTTAGGCCCAGAAATATTTGGACAGTAACACCATTTTTGTGATTTTAGCTGTTTACTGAAACATATTCAAGATACAGTTATACAATCAATATGGGCTTGAAGTGCAGACCTTCAGTTTTAATTTTAGGTATTCACATCCAAATTGGATGAAAGGTTTAGGAATTACAACCATTTTTATTAAAAGTCTGCTCATTTCAGGGGCTCAAAAGTAATTGGACAAATTAACATTACCATAAATAAAACGTTCATTTTTAAAGAGCCATAATTTGCACTTCAAGCCCATATTGATTACATAATTGTATTTGGAATGTTTTGGTAAACATTTAAAGTAACTAAAATTGTGTTAGTGTCCAAATAGTTCTGGGCCTAACCGTATAATGCTGCATCTCAAGTTTCACAACAATCAAAGCTGCTAAAGATGTGACAGCAACACCTCACAAAAACAAGTCACAGGTAACAATGACTTTAACGACTCTCCAGAGGGACAAGCGTGTCAGTGACCCTTGTGACTTTAAACAAGTCTGTTCATACTGTGGTCACAACAAGTTAGAAGCCTGGAACTCCCAAACCATGATCAGAACTGAAGAAGACTTTCGGATGAAAGGTGAAACATCTTTAAGAAGAAAAACAAGTCCAGTTGCCTGAAGCCAGAAGCCTGAGTTTAAAAAGAACCAAAAGCAAGATGACCAGTTGCTTCTTTTGGAAAATTGTAAAGTATCAGTTTAGTGTGATTCAAAACAAAAAGGAGTGTATTTTCATGGGGTGCTCTCCCAAAAGGCGCCAACAGTTGCAGCCTGGAGAGATAAAGACTTTGTATGCCGCTGTTCTGGTTTCTCAGAATGCAAAGTCTGGCTCTCCTCTGGGGATCAGGACTCCTCTTTTCCCCCTAACCAGAAAAGCAAAGATGTACTTGTGCATTCAGATAATTAGCACTAATCCACTGTGCATGTTTCAAAGCAAGCAGTCATATTGATTTCAGAAGTTAATCAAGAAAAGGCTTAATAATGATGTAAGTGCTCCACTAAGTGAATTAAACCTGCAGTTAAATGTTGTGAGGATCCAGTGCAGCAGAAAAGGATCTAGAAGAGGGAGTAAACAAAGTGGAATAAATCAAAGATTATACTGAAGACTTAAAAGAGAAATGGCTCAATCAATGCAGTATGTAACATCTTCAATCTTTATTTCTTTAAAATTGTTATCAATAATACAAAAAGTGTACAGAACAAAGACAAATATAAAAGAGTGAAAGCTTTGGGAATTAGACACACTGATACATCATGGTAAATAAAAAATTAAGTGAGATGGATGGAAGTATAGATATTTTTCCAGGTAAATGACATGAGAGGATTAATGTATTTTAGGTGGAACAAAAACATTCAAAAAATCTGCCATCTTTCCAGTTTGCAGAAACGTTCTCCAATAAATAAGGCACTACTGTGGGCCTAAAAAAGCAAGAAACGTTTGTGTTTAGGTGGATCACAACCGATGAAAAACATTCACATTTTATAAACGTGCATAAATACTTTATCCATCTTAAAATCGCACTTAAAGAGATTTTTATTAATAAACATGAACAGATAATTCTGTTATAACTTGGACTTATTAAAAAGACCTGATATTGATTTGAGCATTTAAAGTAAAAACACAGGAGTAGCTGCAGAAATGTGTAGTCTGTGAAATAAAGAGCTGAATGATTTGTCATGTCAGGAACTGTTGGTACTGTATCTGTATGGCATGATGGGAAAGTGCTAGCATGCTCTTTTCCAACATGTTTTCATCAACTGCTTCTGTTGTGGCACAAATTCTGATAAGAACCAAAAACATAGAAACAAAAAACTTGCATAAAGAAGTGGATGAGATTAATATTTCAATGAGTAAAGCAGATCTGACACCAACAGATCACATTTTGGCACCATGATCAATAACAGATGACTGCAACACAACTTGCAGGCCTCTTTGCACAATCTTTGTCAGCAATAAACAGAGAGGACACGAGTTGTTAAAAAGGACACAAACTGACATGGAGAGTCCTTTGGAGAGGTGGCTGAAAGTCATTAAACTAAAGTTTCTCTTGTGTGTTTCTGTCCCACCTGTGAGGTGGGAGCTGGAGTGGTGAGGAAGAACATTGATGAGGATCAAAGTCTTGCAGCTGAATGCATCAAACTGCAGATGGCGGTGTTTACATCTCGTGGGCAGACAGATCATGCTCTGGGATGCCATTAGCGTGAGCCACCGCCGTGTTGTTCTCATTGAGGCGCCTCACGCGATACATTTCATAGTGGATGCTGCTGGTGATGTCCTTAATGTTCTGCATGTGGGTCCTGAAACCAGAGACAGTGGAAATGCAAAACTGTCAGGAACCAGTTTGATTCAAGATATTACAGTCAGTCAATTTCAAATGTCTACAGTGGAAAGTTGCTGCTTTGTCTCAACAGAAAACAATAAATCTGTATTAATAGAGGATAACACAGGAGGTCTGAAGGCTCAGATTCTTAATATATTTTAATTTATGTTTCATCTAAAGGATAACATACTATTATATTTAATATTCCCAGCAAACACAAATGTACAGAATGCACATATAAAAAACAGTTTTGTATAGCTGTAATTTACTACAAATTAGATAACCAGGTTCTGCTAAATGGAAAAATGGATTAATGAGGAAAAAGTTCAAGTTTAAAATTAATTTTAAAAAGAGAACAAACATCTGAAAGGATGAAGCTCTGCCACCTGATCAGCAGAGACGTTCTAACATCAGGCATCAAAACAAATTCAAAAAATTATATAAGCCCAACAAAGCCTTGAGTGCCAAAAACAATCTAATAATATTAAGATGATCAAATAAACTTTACCACCACATGAGATTATTAACCATTACTACCCAGAAAGGAAAGAGGGTGATACTGTGACTGCTCACAATGCTGGAGTCTTTTTCAGCCAACAGGATTATTAAACTAGAAGCTGCGAAGTGTGAAAAAGGAGAGCAAGATGTATTGTGACAAGCTGTCAAAGGAGGTCAGAATCCAGACAAGAAGAAACCACAAAATGCACATTTTACTAATGGATAGCACAAGAGTTACAGAATTTCAAACTACAAACAGTCTAATGCGTGTGTGAAGTCTAATAGTCTTGTTTTTGTTTTCATTAGCATTACAGTTCCTCCAGTACAGAATATAAACCACATAATTCTTGCACATTGTGGTTGTTTGATTATACAAATCAAAGAGGCATTTAGTCTCTTTCTGGCAACTTGTAGGTCTTTTCACAAAACTGCCACCTTCCCAGAATGCAGTGTGGCCTTTGAGGAGGAGCAACAACAGCAAATTTTCTTTAAAATCAACTATAATAACAACAACAACAACAAAAACAACAATAATAATAATAATAATTTCCTTTATTAATCCCCCAGCATTTAACCCATCCTTTCTGTGAGGTGAGGAGAATAGGGCAGCCATTTTGTACGGTATCTTGCCCAAGGATACTTCGACACGTAGCCCCGGGATTGAGCTCCGGTCTCCCGATCAGAGAAGGACTTCTTCCCTATAGCCTGCCAGTCACTGAAACTGGGATGGTTTTATGCTCGGTAACGCAAATGTGGGCAATTAGCAAGACATCCCCAATAAAAGAAGTTGTTCTGCAGGTGGTGACAGACCACTTCTAACTTCCTGCTTTCTTGGCTGATGTTTTGGTCACTTTTGAATGCTGGCAGTGCTTCACTCGTGGTAGCATGAGAGGGACTCTACAACCCACATAAGTGGCTCAGCTAGTGCAGCTCATTCAGGATAGTACATCAGTGCAAGCTGTGGCAAGAAGGTTTGCCGTGTCTGTTAGCGTAGCGTCCAGAGCATGGAGGTGCTACGAGGAGACAGACTAGTATATCACAAGATGTAGAGGAGACGGTAGGAGGGCAACAATCCAACAGCAGGACCACTACCTTCACATTTGTGCAAGGAGGAACGCCAGAGTCCTGCAGAATGACCTCCAGCAGGCCACAAGTTGCACGTGTCTGCTCAAATGATCAGAAACAGACTCCATGAGGGCGGTATGAGGCCTGACGTCCACATGTGGGGGTTGTGATTACAGCCCAATATCATGCAGGACATTTGGCATTTGGCAGAGAACATATATATATATATATATATATATATATTAGTGCTGTCAAACGATTAAAATATTTAATCGCGATTAATCGAATTTATGTCCAAGTTAATTCGCAATTAAGCTTGATTAATCGCACATTATCTAGTTCAAGTGTCCCTTGATTTCTTTTTTGTCCCAGTTATTTTTTTTCTCATTTTAATGCTCTTATGGAAGAGTGGATCGGCTTGCTTTGTGCAAATGTTTTTATTGAAAAAAAACACTGGCATATACCTAAATTCAACAGTCATTCACAGTTGGAGAAAATGATCTCACACACAATATAACACTGTTCAACAGAAGGCTGAAGAAAAAAGTGTCACATAAGCCATCTCTTCAACCGGGATCAAAACAGGGAGATACGAAATAAAATAAAGTGCACATGTTAAGGTAAATCAGGCAAAATAGCCTGTAGTGCAATTAAATGATGGTTTAACATATTCTTTCATGTTTGTTTTGAACGTAACAATAAGGCCACAGCTCTCTCACGGAACGGAATATTTCAGGGTGCTGAGAAATCCTGTTCCCCCCTGTAATTTTGACTGTCTGTCCGTTCATCCATCTACATATATAAAGTAATATAAAAACATGGCAGCCTAAACAAACAAGAAGTTATAGAAAATAGTGTTTGGTGGATGATAATCATTTCAATTGAAATTCAAAAATTTATTTTTAATCCCAGAGTAAAATTAATCATTGTTGTAGATCAGACTAATCAAGTCTTCTGGCGGTTAGCCAGGTTTAGTGACGTGAATACCGAGAGACTTGATTCTCACGGCGAGTAAAAAAAACACTCAAAACAATTTTCGTTTTCGTTCATTGATTTAACGGAAGCTTAATCAAGCAAGAACATCGACAGGGAAACTTGTCCTTTTATCAGTCTAGTTCCAGTCTAGCGAGAAACTGATCTGAAGGGCTGTGAAGCTTGTCGGCTCCGCCCCTCTGGCTGCGGTGCGCGCTCCCGAGACAGGGGAAACAGAATATTTCAGGGGAACACATTTTCGCACAAGACCGGTCTTACTAGAGCCGGTGTGATGTTGTAGTTTTCTAACGTAACGAGTTTTTTGCAAAATCGTGGAGAAAAACTACAACGGGCTGGCCCAAATAGAACGAGCGTTAATCTCGCGATAAAAAAATGCACGCCGTTAAAATGGGTTTCAGTTAACGCCATTAATAACGCGTTTAACTGACAGCACTAATATATATATATATATATATA
>SSNP01000236.1:287232-321957 GCA_006937955.1 Pachypanchax playfairii
CCTCAGACAGTGGACTTGTGTCTGTACTTGTCCTGTTAGATCTCAGTGCTGCGTTTGATACTATAGATCATAAGATCCTATTGAAGAGGCTTGAATATGATATTGGGATTCAGGGAACTGCATTAAACTGGTTTGAATCATATTTAACTGAAAGATTCCAGTTTGTTCATGTAAATAATGAATCTTCTTCATATACCAGAGTCAGTCATGGAGTTCCTCAGGGTTCAGTGCTTGGACCAATCCTCTTTACTATATATATGTTACCGCTTGGTAAAATTATTAGACAACATGGTATAAAATTCCATTTTTATGCTGATGATACTCAGTTATATCTATCAATGAAGCCTGATGAGACCAACCAGCTGCAGAGATTACAAGCTTGTCTTAATGATGTAAAACGTTGGATGACGCTTAATTTTTTGCTTTTAAATTCAGACAAGACAGAGGTTGTGACTTTTGGGCCTGAGAATCTTAGGAACAAGTTGTGTAGTCAGTCATCTACGTTGGATGGCATTAATTTGGCCTCCAACAAGAAGGTAAAGAACCTGGGTGTTATCTTTGACCAGGACATGTCCTTTAGTTCTCATATAAAGCATGTTACCAGGACGGCTTACTTCCACCTACGTAATGTTGCTAAAATTAGGAGCATTTTGAATCAAAGGGATGCTGAAACTTTAGTTCACGCATTTATTACTTCTAGACTTGATTACTGTAATTCATTATTATCAGGGTGTTCTAATAGTGCTGTTAAAGGCCTCCAGCTGATCCAAAATGCTGCTGCCAGAGTTCTGATGAGAGTTAGAAGGAGAGACCATATTTCTCCTGTTTTAGCATCACTTCATTGGCTCCCTGTAAGGTCTAGAATAAAGTTTAAGGTTTTACTTTTGACGTATAAGGCCTTGAACGACCAAGCTCCAGCTTATATTAAAGATCTTATTGTTCCATATGCTCCTAACAGAGCACTTCGCTCTCAGACTGCAGGTCTGCTTGTAGTTCCTAGAATTTCTAAAAGTAGAATGGGAGGAAGAGCTTTTAATTATCAGGCTCCTCTCCTGTGGAACCAGCTTCCACTTTTTATCCGTGAGGCAGACACCTTGTGTAGTTTTAAGAATAGACTTAAAACTTTCCTTTTTACACAATCCTATAGTCAGGGTTAGCTTGGGTTCTCCTGAGCTTTCCCTTTAGTTATGCTGCTATAGGTTTAGACTGCCGGAGGACATACTGACCACATTTTTTCACTCTGCTGTCTTTCTTTACTGTGGCTGCCTCTGAGGAGGGTGTATCTCACATAAACAAGGGATGAAATATTCCCACTAGAACCATCAAATTGTTATTGCTTTGATTGTTACTGCTGCCATTAACTGTTTCTCTGTTTATCTTTCCATAGACATGACGACTGGCCTAAATACATCTGTGTTTGTCTGTGTCTCTTTCCTGTCAGCTCAGACCCCAGTCGGCTAAGGCAGAAGGCCGCCCATCCTGAGCCGGGTTCTGCTAGAGGTTTCTTCCTGTTAAAAGGGAGTCGTTCCTTTCCACTGTCGCCAATTGTGCTTGCTCAGGATGGGGGATTGTGCTGAAATAACAATTCAGCCCAATCGGCTGGTTCCTTAGATAGAAAATGTTTTATTATTAATTGATTGATTTTTCTGTGAAGTGCCTTGAAATGACTTTGTCATGAACTGGCGCTTTATAAATAAATAAACTTAAACTTAAACTTACCCAAAAAGATTTATAAATAACGTTTTTACGATTGCTGCTGCATTCCTGAGATCACTTGCAACAAAATGTTTTTTTGTATGTGTTAAAATGTTCATCTTTTTAATCTTATTAATCTTTTCTCTTTCATTGAGATCAAGAAGGAATTTAGTCTTAGTAACCCTGGACATACACATATTTATATATATTTCACCCAGTTTATATCTACCTTTAATACTATAAATGTTTAATTCACTGTTTTACTACTGTGTTTTAATTAATAAGTCTTTCTTTCAGCACACACGAGTTTTCCCAACATGAACTCATCCACCATGGACTCTGAAATATGGATTCACATATTTTCATTCTGGAGATGTATTTTTTACTTTGAACATGTTTAAATTGTCTTATTCTCCTTTTCTCATCACTTAGTAAAGTGACTGATGGTTTTAAAATGTTTATTTACGCTCATAAGATTAACTTTTAGTCTCACTTACTATAGAATGCTTTATTTTATGATTTACTGAGAATTCAGATATTCTACCATGTGGTCTGTTTTAAATTAAAATTCATGATAATGATTTATTTAATACTTCAGAAGTCAACTTTTGTTAATTTAGTCACACATATACGTTTGATTCACCTTTATTTAATCTGTGTTCTTTGTTTCTGAATGAGATACCTTCTTATTTAATTCAGAATTAGACACTTTGGAGTTTTTTTTTTCTTCTCCCCTTTTCACACAAAGGATCGTAAATTTTCTTTGGCAGACTGAAGTCTGATTGGCCCTGTTGATCAGAAGTCCGTCCTCTTATCCAGACCTGGTGAAGGCTTCAAGTTCAGGTCCAACCTCCAGTTGCAGTTGGAATCCAATTCAGTTCAGTGCAGTTCAGTTGAGATCATGAGTTGAGTTTTTCAGCATTCCTTGTTTTTTTTCAGTCTGAGAGGAGGAAGAAGATTACCCCTCCTCATCACTGATGAAGGCCTAAAACTAGCCACCAGCATTAAAGCAAGTGCCCGGGGAAGACCGATCTCCTCGTGTTGTTTTTAGCAACTACATTTTTTTTTTCTTTCTTTTATGTTTTAGTTGGTACTTTTATCTTAAATGAGCATTTTTCAATTCTTTTGAAACTTTGAGCTCATTACTTCAAAGCATAAGTTTTATTCACCAGTGCCACAAATCTGGTGATTGATGAACAATTTTGGACATTTAAAACCTTTGGACCACTTGAGTGTTGAGGACGACCGAACGACCATCAGTGATTCAAGCTGAGCCAAGGCTGACATGCCTATCTGAGATGTTATCGTCTGCAGGAGGAACCACCTGGAGAGAAACCCAGTCCAGTGCCCATCTCTACCTTGCTGAAACCAGAATACAGTCATGGTGTCTGCAGTGGTAATGGTTGTGCCCATAATTTAATATGCTTTGATAATTTTGAGCCACAAGGAGACCCATCATTACTTTTAGTTTTTTGATCAATTATTTTATTTTATTTTAATTCCCTTTTTTTACTTAGAGTAATCATTTTATCAAGTACTCTCTTTCAGAATCACAATTACTTAATTAGTAATTTTCTTTTGATTTAGTTATGTGCCGTAACACCTTAACCCCCTCATTTTGCAATAACCTGATTTGCTCATTCAATCATTCTTTTCATAACCTGTTAATATTGTTAATATTTGTAAATAAATCCCCATATATATTTAAGGTACTGTTGTCACTCCAATTTTTTCTGTGTGAAATCATGATCTTTAACAAAACTGAGTTCTATAAACAAAAGGCATAATTTGAGCTAAGTGTAATGATTAATAATTTCCCCATTTTTATTATAATGCCTATGTTAACACTACAGGACATAACTTTTGAAAAATAATTTAATGAATGAATGAACAAACTTTTATCTTCAAGTTCCTAATAAGTTCATAGTCCGAATCACAGGGTTTAAACCTCCTAAAAAATTGATTTTAACATTTGAAGAAAAAAATTCCAACATAACCACCTACCTGATGAGAAGATCCCGTAAGTAGGCAAACTCACAGTGAGCTATGTTCTCAACTACACAAGAGAGACAGTGAGAGAGAGAGAGAGATAAAAGACAGTGGGTTTGACTTATTTCAAGAAATTCATCTATTTTTGTTGCGCTTCCTGAACTGTCCCCTAGGTGAAGTCACTGATCTCAGACCAGCTCCAGCCATCTCACTGCTCAGCACAGATCTCTGGAGCTAATGTCATTCTAAGGAAATCACTGCATGAAAACCCAGTCCAGACGCACAGCAGGAAATGAAATGTCCTTAATGAGTCTGGAGTGGATAACATAATTAAATATCAAATTAAAGGCTGCAGTAAAATATGTGCAAGTGAATTTATCAACAAGTTGTTTTACTCTTTTTTATATAAACCAAGAAGAAAATCAAGTTCTGTAGTTTATAGTCTGTATTGTAGCTTTATCTTGCTTACTATATCAGCATCATCATGCACCTTTGTTTGTGTCTCTTGGGACGTCAAGTAAACTAATTTGACATGTTCCATCATAGAGGTTTGAAACATCAGACTGGAAAGTGAAAGGAAAAGTGTTTACAGAGACTAATTTACTGGCACCTCCTTTTTGTAATATTTATATAAAGAAAGATATACCTTCAATAGTTCCCCACTTGGTCTTCCTCCCCAGCAGCCTCCTGCCATTGACCTGGTACTCCTGATCACTGCCCACTACCGCAAATGGAATCATCTCCTGCTCCAAAATTTTACAAAGGAAACACAAGCAGAGTTCGAAAGTGATCCAGTTAGCAAAATACCTTCAGAATTTGCTGAGTTTAAAAATGAAGCTCTTACCCTGATCTTTTCATTAATCATCCTGTCCTCTGCATCCTCATCAAACTCCTTCTGAGGATACACATCAATCCCATTGGCGCGCAGCTCTTCCCTGATCTGAGGAATAAAAACAAATCCAATATATGCACCAGCTGAACCTTTAACTCATCACAGTTTGTAAATAATACAGCCTCTGGCCTTTAATTTCAGAAGAAATTAATCAAACATGTTTGTTTTAGGCTTCAGAGACATCAGATAAATATAGAAAACAGTACAGAAACAAATTAATTTGAATCAACTTTAATCGAAATTTGTTACTAATTAGTGAATAAATGCTAAACACCCTCAGAAGATAAATGTTTATGTATGAGCCTGAACACACAGTGCAGGTACAACTGAAAAGAAAATCCTGAGATCCTTCAGGACAGATCAAATGAAAACAACCATCTATTGTATTGCCTCTCCTCAGGTTTGAACAAGGTCAAAGGAAAAGTATAAGCAGTTTTTTAAAAAGTGCAAATAAAACAGAAGTGTGAGAATCTACCTTCTTTTTAAAGAAGTCTCTCTCCTCCAGAGTAAGTGTATCCGCCTTCGCGATGACCGGGACGATGTTGACCACCTTACTGAGACGTCTCATGAATTCAACATCAAGAGGCCGCAGACTGAGAAGAAAGGAGATATTGGAGAACACAACTATCAGACACAATTGTGACTGTTTTATTAAATTCTCCCACCAGAGGGCAGACTTTTACAACGTTTCTCCTTCATGTAGCAACAAACTAAAGGAAAACAGACCTACCAGTTCATTATGCAGAGATAAAGTAATTTTCTTATTGGTGTGGTTAAAACAAAGGGACTCTGAGCTTTTTTAGGGTTTAACAAAGCACCTGTGTGTTTTCAGAGCAGTGCAATCAGACCAAACTATAAGAACTGGCAAAAACATCAACTTTTGAGAATTCAAGCAAGAGTACAATTTTAAAAAGTGCAAACAAAAGTATAAAATTGTTTACATGTACACAGAGAGACTCCTGGCTTGCTCCCATTAGGCTTTTAGGAGCAAACTCTGAGCAGCTGCTGCTCAGGCCAAGTGACATCAGCACTGTGGCATCAACATGAAACAGAGCTGGCTTGAGATGGATGGGGGGGCATTTCACATCATTCCTCTGTCTGAGCAAAGGCAGAGTATGACACAGGAATTATTGGCCAATGACTTGAACAGTTATCTATTATCAACTGGGTCATTCTGTGTTTAAAAAAAACAGCTGCTTCAACATTTTCCCCCAAAGACACTCAAAATCAGTTCTGATCCGCGTGGGCAATCATCTGATGGCGTCGCATGAGAGTGTGTAAAATCCCCATAATTCCTTCTGCAAGTAAAACCTCTTAGTTTTAGCTGAGCCAACAGAAAGTAGATTAGGCTGTTCGATCAGAGACAGATGTTCACATCTGTAAGAAATCCAGGGGAGAAAAGTGGGACACTGTGCTGTGTGTGTTTGTGTTCTGGGATATGTTGCCTCACTAAGAGGGGAAGGGGCAAGAGTGTGTGTTTAATTTGAAGAGAAACAAAGAGTTGCTTCAGTTTGAGTGAAAACCTGCAAATGTAAACAGGCGAAACAGAGTAACAACAGCAGCTGAAGTGTTACACAGCCAGGTCTTCTTTATATTGTGATATTTTGCAGAAGATGCTTTTAACTCATTCAGTGCCAGCCATTTTCAGATTTCTATCCCCCTCAGTGCCAGAGATATTGAGCATTTTTACTGATTTTTTAAGGTTCACAGAATATTTTCTCCTATGACTATGTGAATTCTGAAACATCCATCAGAAAGTTTAGTCTTTCTTCTTTCAGCAGCAAAAACAAAATTGTTTCTACCTTTTCCCTCTGTTATTTATAATAATAATAATAATAAATTTTATTTCAAGCACCTTTTAAAGCTCTCAAGGTCACTTTAAAGTGCAAAAATAAAGAACAGCAAGCAATACAGATAAAATACAAACAAATAAATAAACAACAGTTAAGATAAATAAGCAAGGGTAAAAGAGTGAATTACAATGGTTGCCAGACTAAGGAGAGTGGATGGAAGGAGCATACTTATAATGAATAAGCCAAATGGAACAAATGAGTTTGAGCTGAGACTTAAAGGTTGAGAAGGAATTGATATTGCGGATGTCAGGCGGGAGAGCGTTCCAGAGTTTTGGGGCTGAATGACTGAAAGCTCTGGCTCCCATGGTACAGAGACAAATGCGGGGAACAGATAGGGAACGGGAGGATGATGATTGGAGCGAGCAAGCGGAGTGACAATATGAAGGAAATTAGAAAGATATGGTTTGAACCATTTTAGAGGAGTGTTGGAAATACCGATGGAGGAGAGCCAAGTAGAACAAAAGTGCTGCATTTGATGGTGTGTGTACGCGCATGTGCACGCGTGAGTGAACCCTGGCCATCGGTTTGTCTATCAACACTTCTTGGGTTTGTTATGCAGTGAATAAGAAGAATCGTCACGTCGGGCTGACAACATGATGAGCCCGAAATGTCGAACTGGATCAAAAATTGCCCCACCTTCGGCACAATACTTGGTCCAGGTAGATCCGACTGTCGCCCTGAAGGGATTTTATCCATGTAATCAACTCCACCACTTTCTCAATTCCATCAATTCTATAATTTTTTTGAATAACTCTGAACAAAGAGATCACATCACAGCCGCTTCACAGACTCTGATTCTCCCTTCCGCATTCACCGTCTCTCTAGTCCTGACTGCATGGCTCCTCCTCTTGCTCCACATGTCTTTATAACAGGGTAAGAAAGGAAGATCTCACCCAGAGAAGTGCACCACTGCCCCCTCCTGGATCATAGGACTAAGTACAGCATGTAACACATTCATATTCAGCGAGCAGCAGCCCAAGAATGCAGGATTTAATCCAATAGAAGCTGTAGAGACGTTAAGACGTCAATGGCACTGAGCATTCGGATTCAGTTTGACGCCTATAGATGTCAATGGCACTGAATGAGTTAATATGCTTGCATGATATTAGGATGAACTGTTTGAATCCAGTTTACAGTATTGTTACCAGTGTCCGGTTGGAGGGATGAAGTATATGCAGCAGTGGACTCTGGAGTCTGGAATCCTTTTCTTCCGGTTGATGTTGATTTCCTCCTGCAGATACGCTTCATACTGGTCATTAATGAACTTCATGATGGGCTGCCAGCTAAGTTAGACCCAGAATAAAACAATGAGAGATGAAAACAAAGAACCAAAGATGTGAGACAAAAGCAGAAAAAAGGGTGTAAGAAAAAATAGTGAATGAGAGAAGAAAGAAGAAGCTTTTTAAATAAAGAAGAAGCTTTTAATTAAATGCATGACAGTGAATGATATTACTTATAGGGTTCATTGCACTGATGGTAATTTTGTACCAGTTTTCATTGTTGATTTGGTCTCCAAATCCTGGTGTGTCAATTACGGTCAGTTTCATCCTCACGCCTTTCTCCTCAATGTCTTACAAAAAAAAAAAAAGAAACACAAGCAAGGCCATTATTCATTGAGAGTACAGTGCTTCTAATGAAGCTCTAATGAACAGCCAATGCTTTATTTTAAATAACATATTTAATGTTTTTTCTATAGAAATCACAAGATCCTGCAAATTAGATGCCTGATATTTAGAGAGTTGAAGAGATAATCTTTTAAACATCTAACAAAACTGAAGAAAAAAGAGGAGAAATGCTATAAATAGTAAAGATGTTTAAGCTTTACCATGACTGATGGACTTGATTTCTACTGTTTTGGGAATCTTCTCCTGGGCTGTGGCCAGTGCAGACTTTCGGCTTACTTTTGACTTGAAAAGTGTGTTCATCAGAGTCGACTTCCCAAGGCCACTCTGTCCTGCATGCAGAAAGACAGAAGATTGTGGATGTCCTGATCAGAATCATCTAAGGTTCTGCCAATACAGAGGTTTAAATTAACACTTAACACTTATTTTTTTTCAGCACAGATTTTCTGACTTCACATCACAGTTACAGTGAAGTGTTGCTATAATAATCCCACAGACAATTAAAAAAACGAGTTTTAAATAGAGGTATTGAACTATTGTTAACTAAGTGATCCTAAAACTGTGGGTGTATATGTATTATCATGTGACCATGCAAAAGAATGAGAAATAATGATGTGTTCTTAACCTTTTCACTTATTTATTATCATTCAAATACAGTTGAACCTGACTCATTTCGTTGGGCTGGGGGTTGAGGGGCTCTTCTCATCAGAAGGGAAAGTGACACCCAAGTCATTTGTTGAGCTGAAAGGGAAAAAAAATCTAAACCTGAAACCAGCTTTTTTGGATTACAGAAAGCCTTGCTCTCATAGGCTAGCTTTGATAGCCAATCTGTGTCCAGCGAATTAGCATAATGAATATTAATGAGTACAGGCCCAAATCAAGGTAAATTTTCAAGTAGACAGATTACTCAGAGCTTTAAAGTCTGGAAATTAGCTTTTCCTATCATTTTTAGATATAAGATATTTCAAATTACAGGTTAATGTTTCAGAAATAACAAGAAAATCATAAAATTTGTGTGACAGGGCACCTTTAAAACTGTCACTAGGGACCTAAAAGTCAACAACAAACGTTTAAGCAACAATGATAACAACGATTTCTTTTTATCAAAAAGACGATGTATTTAAAATAAAAAAGATATTTTTTTGGTCTATAACTTTAAAACTGGTTTATCATGCAACTACACCACTATGTATCAAAACCGTGAGTCAGCTCATACAGATGCAAACCTAATCTACCATTTCAAACCTCAGTCCTGCTATGCTCCCATTTCTGGAACACGATGAAATTTAACCTGACTGTAAAAAATACATCGAAACCAGGATTGTTTTGGTTTGTTTATCATAATCTCAACCCTCAGGCTGCTTCTGAATCAAAGTATTTTTTTTAGACAACTGTTGCAACATCATCCAGAGGAGATGTCCATTAGAGTGGTGGGTTTTTTGGAGGTCTGGTTAATGCTGAGGTGTGTTTAATTAGCTCCTGGTGTCTGATCACAGTGATGAAGTCTGAATGAAAGAGATAGTTTGAAGTCCAACTGTGAGTGGCCACTGATTAAAGGGAAGGTTTGGGGCCTCTGTATTCGCTCAAAAGTTGATTAAAGAGAAAAGATAGTAAGGGTTGATATGGTGATGTGAATCTGATAATGTGGTGCTCGTGTGAAAAACACTTTAGAGAATTTACAGTTTTTCTCCGTTGCTTTGGTGCATTTCTCACAACAGAATTAAACTTTTCACCACTGCTAAGGCATTTCTCAAAACAGTTAGTGCAAACTGCAGAACATGGTGGATAACCTGCAAAAGCAAGTCACTTTCTCAAAATGGATCATTTGTTCTTCAAAAGCAAGTATTTATGTCCATGAAAGTGTCAGTGCCGTCAAAATTACAAGTTACAACACCAGCCTCTTTGAGTCAAAAGTCAGATGGTGTGAACATGTTTTCATTGTGACAGATGACTCTGGAAGTGCTTCCCAATGTCATGTAAAGTCAAGACAGCATTTTGAAAGCTAGAATTAAATAAAATCAAGACACTAAATATGCACTTTACTGTATATTTGCAACTGTTTATGGCATCATGCACCTGAAAAAAAAACCTTTACAACAAACATATAAATTCCCTTTAGCTCAGTAAACCTGACTGCAGGTACCTCCAGTCATCAGTCTGTCAAGCTCCAGAAGTTTGCAGATGACACCCCCCCTCATCGGTCTCATCTCTGAGGAGGATGAGTCCACCTACAGCTGGGAGATTGACTGTCTGGTGTCCTGGTGGGAGCTCAACATCCTGGAGCTCAATGCAGCTAAAACAGTGGAGATGGTTGTGGACTTTCGGAGGAACTCACCCCCGTCCCTAGGGGACACCCTTAGTGAGTCCCCAATGGACATAGTGGAGTCCTTCCGCTTCCTGGCTACCATCATCTCTCGGGACCTCAAGTGGGAGATAAACATCAGCTACCTCACCAAAAGCTCTGGTGCTCCAGCATCAGAGGAGGTATTTCCTGCAACAACTGAGGAAGTTCAACCTATCGATATAGATGATGGAGCATTTCTACACCTCCATCATCGAGTCCATCCTCACCTCCTCCACCACCATCTGGTCCACAGCAACTTCAGTCAAGGACAAGGGCCAACTGCGGCATATCATCCACTCTGCTGAGAAGGTTATTGGCTGCAAGACCCACCCCCCGTGAAACTGACCATGCTGCAAATCAATTATGGACAACTAGATGCTCTCGTCTGTCTGGCCACATATTTTCATCTACATCACAGTAAATATCAACTCTCTAAATGCAACGAGGAAAGTATCTTCTTGAGTCTCAAATCCATCCTCTGCAGGACTCTGATGTTGCAGAGCAAATTAGTTTGTGCTGAATAACCCTAAATTACAGTATGTTCACCTATTCTCCTGACAAAATTTCTGAATAATCAAACTGACAGTGGTTCTCCCAACATTTGGCTGCACCCTTCGACCAGCCTCAGCCACCGTGAGGCCATGATTTACCACATGATCCACAAGTGTTTCCCTGATTTCATCAGGAATTTCTTTATGTGGTTGGCCTGTTCTCCCTCTTCTTCCCTAGTTTGGGTCCCTTCCTCCCCCATCCTCACCCCTCTTCCATGAGACTGACCTTCCATGTATTGTAGTTCTGTAGATACAGTATGCATCTCAGGTACTGTATGTACTTATAAAGTGGGGGTACATGTGATTCAACAGTGAAGAAGAGGCTTGTTATTGTTTGCAACTAATAATTCACTCTCATCTTTTCATCAGTGTAAGATAAGGTTCACCTGAGAAAAGTTATTTATGGACATTTTCATGGAAACACAATTAAAATGTTTAAAATGAATGTAAAAAATGTTTGACAACATGTTCCCCAATTTTGCATGCAATGACACAATCAATGAAATGAAGACTATTAGTTGTATGAACAATGACTATTTAGCCTGTACAAGTACAGTGCATTTTGATAGACATGATGAAAAACAGGTCAAAAGTGACCATTTTGCAGATGTTTGTACCTACTCAATTGCTTCATGTCCAAAAGCATCGGCAATTGGGTGAAATGAATATGAAACTGCCACTAGGTTGTGCCCAAATGACTACTTGTGGTGGAGGTTGCACTAACTGTTGTGAAAAGTTCAATTCTGTTGTGAGAAATGCACTAAAGCAACGGAGAAAAACTGTAAGAGTAAAAAAAGATTGCAGCAAGATGCAAGAAGTAAGATTAGACACATTTTTAGTTTTATTCAAAGATTTTTTAATGTCTTGGTTTAAGGGTTGTACACTAAATGATTTCAATTTGGAACTTCTTAACCTAGAGAAAAATTAAAATCACACTTGTATGGCAACCTACCAACAACCATAATGTTGAGCTCAAAGCCCTGTTTCATGGCCTTCCTCCTCATCTGCTCGAGAATGGCATCAATACCCACGTAACTGAAGTCCACCATGGGTCCTCCGGTCTTCTCCCCATAGAGACCACCCACCATTGGAGACACCATGGTTTCAGACACCACTGCCTCAGACATGATGCTGCTGTTGTTGTTGCTGGGCAACACTTCTGGTCCTGGTTAAACACAGAAAGAAAATCTGTAACAGAAGTAGCTAGATGTAGAGATGAGGAAAAGGGGGTCAAGCAAAGTCAGATAAATGCATTAGCATTAGCAATGCAGAGAATGTAAAAAAACAGGAACTGTGAGATAAAGAAATGGATAAAATGAGATGCAGCCATACTACAAGAACTCAAAGAATCTAAAGAAATATCAGAAAGGCAACAATTCAAATTCAAGCATACTTTATTAATCTCTGAAGGTAACAAGTTGCTGAAGTCCAATGTCAAGTGGATCAAAGTGCGTTTAGATGTAACTAATAATGCAATTAGTCCAACAGAATTAAAGTGCATCTACTGAAAAAGTACAACCAAATTAGTGAACTGAATAAGTTGGCAGAGAATCTGCAGTTACAGGCAGGACTGTGCTCCTTTACATGTCAGTGTGCTGATATTAGCCATATTTATTGTTCACAGCATGTAGCCATCTTAGTTACATGTAAACTTCACTCATTACCAGAGGTAACTAACAGGTATGAATTATATCTGACAATCAGCCTAAATACAATAAAACAAGTGAGGCCTGAAACTGAAGCAAGTTGGTCTGTAAGCAGAAATCAGGTCACTTTATTTTGTTTATATTTACATGCAACAAAATATGATTCTCAGCCACAAAGCCACACAGAAACGCAAATCAAATACAATATTTAACAAATCCTGTTAATACCATGGGACAAGAACTGATAGGTGGTTTGTTCAATATTTTCAGCCATGCTGAACCCCAGTGTGAAAAAACAATCCTGCCCTTTAACAAGAAGGGAGTCTGTCAGAGTGAAAACTATTAGAAAATCAGCCATCTAGTGTTACTGTTCTTTAAACTTGACAGGTATTGCATCGGCCTGTTGAGGTAATGATTAGCTGAAATGTTTCTGTGGAATTTAATAATTGTTTGTCTATTTAAACGTAAATATTCACATTTTAGTCTTTGTACTGAAGGCTATTTATGCAGAACATAACTGTCCCTCTGTAACATTAATATTCTGTCAGTGCAGGTAAAAAATCAGCTCTGCTGTGTTTATATCTGCATCTCTGTGTAGATGCTACCCTTCACGAGGCCTCTTGTTCCCTCTCTTTATAATGTGCAGTGTTGCTCTCCTGTAAATGTGAGACTGAAAGAGAAACTGAAACCTGATCCTCTCCCAGTTAACCTGCTTCACACACAATCACAGCTTAATTTAGGCCATTTAAGTTTTCGCCATGAACTCACATACTCGGCCTCTCCTTTGTTTGATTACCCAGATGGATGATCACATATAAACACAAGCATGCACACAACACTGTGTTTCAATTGATTTAACTGATTTGGCCTTTAGTGACTTACAAGTCTAGAAAACAATTCAACTAAAATCAGTTCAGTGAGCAGGGATCAGCATCAGTGCCAGGTGAACAGCTGCCTGCTTCAAACTGCCATTGGTTTGCTTAAAGAAAAAAACGAAACGAGTGGAAAATAACATTGCTGTGGAAATTCAAAACATTGAGTCTTAGCTGTATAATGTGCCCCATTGTGTGAATTCATGTATCATAGAGACCCACATATGGAAGCAGCTCTCCTTCACCACTTCCCCATCCCGTTCCAGCAGTGAGTCAGCAACTTGATGCAGCTCAGTACCCTCCATCTCTCTGCTACACCCTCCTCTCATGTCTCTGCTTTGATCATTTTGTCCTCCTCCATTCATAAGTTTTTTTCTTTGAATAATTTTTTTTGACACCCCCTCCTTCAATCTTAATATTCTAAACACTAGTTGGTATTCTTGACATTCATTTTTTATGATCTTGGCAAGTTGGTTAGTGTAGTTTGACAGATGCAACAGCAGGTTTACACCTGAGGTGTGATATCAGAAAACTTCAAAAGAAGTGCAGAAAAAAAGAAATTAGGTTAAAAAAAATGTGAAAAAGTAACTGTTACTGTAAAAAATATGATCCAACTATGTCTCACATTAGAAACTAAAATACTTTCAAACTTCTCAAGCAAATAAATTGATATTCAAAACAAGTTAGAGTATCAACAACGCTTATTTACAGTGGGGCAAAAAAGTATTTAGTCAGCCACCAATTGTGTAAGTTCTCCCACTTAAAAAGATCAGAGAGGCCTGTAATTTTCATCATAGGTATACCTCAACTATGAGAGACAAAATGAGGAAAAAAAATCCAGAAAATCACATTGTCTGATTTTTAAAGAATTTATTTGCAAATTATGGTGGAAAATAAGTATTTGGTCACCTACAAACAAGTAAGATTTCTGGCTTTCACAGACCTGTAACTTCTTTAAGAGGCTCCTCGGTCCTCCACTCGTTACCTGTATTAATGGCACCTGTGTGAACTCGTTATCAGTATAAAAGACACCTGTCCACAACCTCAAACAGTCACGCTCCAAACTCCACTATGGCCAAGACCAAAGAGCTGTCAAAGGACACCAGAAACAAAATTGTAGACCTTCACCAGGCTGGGAAGACTGAATCTGCAATAGGTAAGCAGCTTGGTGTGAAGAAATCAACTGTGGGAGCAATTATTAGAAAATGGAAGACATACAAGACCACTGATAATCTCCCTCGATCTGGGGCTCCACGCAAGATCTCACCCCGTGGGGTCAAAATGATCACAAGAACGGTGAGCAAAAATCCCAGAACCACACGGAGGGACCTAGTGAATGACCTGCAGAGAGCTGGGACCAAAGTAACAAAGGCTACCATCAGTAACACACTACGCCGCCAGGGACTCAAATCCTGCAGTGCCAGACGTGTCCCCCTGCTGAAGCCAGGACACGTCCAGGCCCGTCTGCGGTTTGCTAGAGAGCATTTGGATGATCCAGAAGAGGATTGGGAGAACATCATATGGTCAGATGAAACCAAAATAGAACTTTTTGGTAGAAACTCAACTTGTCGTGTTTGGAGGGGAAAGAATGCTGAGTTGGATCCAAAGAACACCATACATACTGTAAAGCATGGGGGTGGAAACATCATGCTTTGGGGCTGTTTTTCTGCAAGGGGACCAGGACGACTGATCCGTGTAAAGGAAAGAATGAATGGGGCCATGTATCGTAAGATTTTGAGTGAAAACCTCCTTCCATCAGCAAGGGCATTGAAAATGAGACGTGGCTGGGTCTTTCAGCATGACAATGATCCCAAACTCACCGCCCGGGCAACGAAGGAGTGGCTTCGTAAGAAGCATTTCAAGGTCCTGGAGTGGCCTAGCCAGTCTCCAGATCTCAACCCCATAGAAAATCTCTGGAGGGAGTTGAAAGTCCGTGTTGCCCAGCGTCAGCCCCAAAACATCACTGCTCTAGAGGAGATCTGCATGGAGGAATGGGCCAAAATACCAGCAACAGTGTGTGAAAACCTTGTGAAGACTTACAGAAAACGTTTGACCTCTGTCATTGCCAACAAAGGCTATATAACAAAGTATTGAGATTACCTTTTGTTATTGACCAAATACTTATTTTCCACCATAATTTGCAAATAAATTCTTTAAAAATCAGACAATGTGATTTTCTGGATTTTTTTTTCCTCATTTTGTCTCTCATAGTTGAGGTATACCTATGATGAAAATTACAGGCCTCTCTGTTCTTTTTAAGTGGGAGAACTTACACAATTGGTGGCTGACTAAATACTTTTTTGCCCCACTGTAGTTAATTGATAAATTTCCGATGAAAGATAACTTACAGGTAACTTTTTTTGTGTTTTTTTTTCTCTAGAACTCAGCTTTTTTCATTGTAGAGACTAGGCCTAGGCGATAGGGCAAAAAAATGATCACAATATTTTTTCCATATTGTTCAATATTGATTTTTAATCATGATTTTTTTTTTAATATTGCCAGTTTAAAGCAGTACAAAATAACTTTTAAAACTTTAAGCTACTGTTTTGAAACTAGTCTGAGTGGATACTCACCGAAAAAAACATGTTCAGCTTCATATTAGACATTACTCTGTGCGCCTCCGATGGCTTTAAAAAAGACTAAATAACTTCAGTAATTTGAATTGCAGCCTGAAGGGGTGTTCTGACGATTTATGCTGCCCTGTCAAAAATGCTGTCATAGTGTGAATTGACAACTTATTTCATAATTAGATGTCTTTGGAAGTTTAAACAGTATTGTTTATGGTGAGTGTGCCTTGTTAATTATTTAAGCATATTTTTATGATCTCTTCCTGATATTTTCTATATAAAAGCCCTCTGGGTCCTTGGCGGCCATTGTTTGGTCCCTCTTCTCTGGATGTGTCCAAATATTTGCCTGCCGTTCTGACAATGCCAATAAAGTAAAAAACACCTCATATTTAGTGTTCCTGTCCTGGGTGAATTTATTTGATAGGTAAAATGTATTTATGAAAAAATATAGAAACAAAAGATTAACAATGTCTGTTTATTGAAGTCAAGACTGTGGAACGGCACATCTGCAGAAGGAATCGGAAGCACACCTCAACAGGTAGCATATTTCTACAATACACCGGTTTGAGCAATGGCTTTAAAGCAACTGTAAGGAAGTTTGAAATTTTTGCGCTCGCGATTGCCCCGTCAGGCCAAATGCGTAACAGCAGCCTTAACTTCATAGCCTGACCAATCAGATCCTCCTGCATTATGTTCAAATGCAGAAGGGTCTGACACCTGAGCCGCACCTGATCATTTCCGCGTCAAATTTTATGACGGACCAATTACATATCACCTTTGTTGTGCGTCATCCTTAAAACACGGAACTAGCGTTTCCCACCCAGAGCACAACATTCAACATGGCGGACTCGGCTGTGAATGAAGTGTTTACTTCTGTGTTTGCTCAGTGTTTGCTTGGGGCGGTCAAATACGTGAACCAAATGTGCAATGACACCTTGTATTCGCAAGACAGTGGTTCAGCTCCAGGCCCTCACGTCTTTGTAAAGTAATCTGTCAAAGACGTGAGGGCCTGGTTGATCAGGTAATTAACTTCATGCATGAGGCGCACATGCAGCTGAGTCAGTCCTGTATTCGACAATTTACAGATTTGCAGGCATGACTTCGATTGAGATAATAAATGTGATGTTATGATATTTAAACCAAATCAGCTCTGAGCACACCAGACAGCTTAAAAATGTTTCTACTATGGGAAATATGTGGAAACTCCTGGAAGCATCAACTTTTCATGGACTCAGATAAATGTTTGACTCACATGCAGAACTCAGGCTGGACTCAGATTTCAGAGTTGTTAAAACTGACTTTATTTTCAAGAATGATCAAACTCAGGGCAATGGGCAAGCAGAGAGACAGGTTTGGATGACTCCGGGTTTCACAGAGCTCGGGAGAGTTCGAGGAGACGCACAGAATCAAAGAGTACAATCCAGAAGGTACGCCTGCTTCTTTTCCCCCCACAAAGCTTATCGAGCAGATCTTTCTGAGAAGATGACTCACTCAGTACAGTCGCCTGACACAACGCTTTTCCCCACGTATTCAGTAATAATTTCTCACCTTTTAAGCAAAAATGACGCATTTTCCACTTCTCAAATGCCGAACCGATCTTTACCTCTGCCGATTCGACTCAAGTTTTTCCCTTTTTGTCACGCTGGAAAAACTCTTGGGTGGGGGCTGGAGTGTGTCTCTTGTTCACTGTAGAATCCATGCTTTAAATGCTACTCTCTGCAGCTTTTAGCTAGTGATAGTAAACACTACGCCTAAGCGTGGACTCCATGATGCATTCGAGTGCCTCTGGGAAGTACTGTGTGTGTCCGACCCGAACAAGCTCTTTTAATAACTAATAAAATGATTTTACATGCATATAGAGACAACTATGGTGAAAATGCCTGGGCTCTTTCTAGTGACCGGGACATTGTTGGAGCATGTATGAGGACGAAATTGTACAGTTCTATAAATTTATTTGTGGTTAAACTTGCTTAGAGTCCCATTAATGACAAAGATTCAAAATAAACAAATTGTCTGCACTGGGATTATTAAGACACCCTGAAATGTAAATGTTATCATTATCTGTGATGCTACATATTAGATATGTATATGCTGTTCACACCATAACCACTGGCACTTTATGTTAAATAACAATATATACTGTTAAGCAACTTTGTGGCCACAGAATTAAACATTGCAAAACAAAATCTAAAATTTAGCAACACTGAATACTCAGATCAATCAGTAACACACCTAAAGATCGAAATGTAAAACTGTAAACCCTCATCTTCAGAAGATAACTCCAAGTCATGAGTGGGATCTATTTCACTGTCTTCAGCTGCACATTTGGCCATTCTGCTACTTTTAAGTGTAGCACAAAATGTGGCACGCTTCTTCTTGTAGTTTAATGGCAGCAGGCAAACAACATAAAGGGAAAGATTACCGCCCCCTAATGGGCCTGCATGCTTCCACTATGTTTGATCCAGAAAAGAGCCTCACAGCTGATCACCATGATCGAACTGAAAATAATCGCGATCAGCACTAGTAGAGACTTTAGCATCTTGAACATGAGAACTTCGTAACTCATTTTTTTAAGGGTTGAATATGGAACAATTTCATAAAAAGCTATATTTAAAGCAGTACAAAAGAAATTTTCTGCAGCTGTGTCTCAGAGATGGCCATTGCTCGAACCTGTGTTCTGTAGAAATATGCAATGAAAGTATCAGGGAAGGGTCATGCAAATAAGGCACACTCAACATAAACAAGAACGTTCAATGACATCTCGTTATGAATTAAGTTTTCACACATTTTATTAGCTGAAGATGTTTTTCAGTAAGTATTCACAAGTTTCAAAACAGTAGCTTAAACTTTTAAAAGTTATTTTGTGCTGCTTAAAAAATACTTCCACTGGGTATTTAGAGGGTTGCTGAATGAAAGTACAGTATTTCCTTTAAAAATTATATTTGAATTAAAATAATAAAATATTGATTATGAAGGGCACAACATTGGAATTTTGTTTACATCTACCAGCCAATAGCTGGCCCGATTGCAGGCTGCCTAATACAGTAAATAGTCTGTTCGGCACAGTGAAAATGTCGGAGTCGGCAATTCAAGCAGCTGCTTCAGAGCCCCAGAGATTTTGTAATCCTTCTCAGAAGAGGAGCGACCAGAGAAGATCAAAAACCAGAGTGAGTTTAGGTGAAGCTATAGATGGACACAAACAAAAAATGTTCACAGCATTAAAATGCGTGTGGAAATGTCGAACCTGCATTCCAGTGGCTGGAAACCTTGTTCTGTTGTTGCAACTACAACATTCACACACTAGATGTTGCCATGGTTTTTGCGTTCCATGTCCAACCTTTAAATCTTACAGATAATCAGTTTAACATCAAATTAGTAGTTAATTTGAATAAAATTTTGTATCAGCTTAATGTCATAGATGATAAAATGCTTGATACAAATATGTTACCAAAGTCTTTTTTCATTTTGAATTTAACTTTTTGAAAGCTGTGTTCAGCTGCGATTACCTGTTTCAGGATTACCTGAAACAGTTATATAATTACAAAAGCCAATAAAAACCTAATTTTTAACAAAAATAAACATACTCATTTAGTTGTGTGGGAAGAAAAATCCTAAAGCCAACAGAACACACAGTAGATGGAAGTGACCAAAGTAGTAATAAACCAGACTGAAGCAGGAAGGATCCTCAGAGCCTCCTTTATGAATGCAAACCATTAGTCCCCAAGTCAAACACTCAGTATGTTTACATGCAGCCAGAGAAATCCGATTTTTTGAGTTAGTCCGACTGAAATCGGACTTCTGAAATGCATGTAAACGACTTAGTCGGACTGAAATCGAACCGAACTGGACTTTGAATAGTTTGACTAAGCTACCCAGATAATACGATTTAAAGTTGAATTGCTCTGCATGTAAATGCTCCGGCTGCTAGTCGAGCTATCTGGCCCGCTCCTTCAGGAAATGACATCAGCGGAAGCACTGCGATAAACAGCAAAATAGTAAACGAAGAAGAAGATGGCGGCTAACTCAAGCGTAAGTGGAAGATCAGCACATTTTACATTTTTTCACTAACCCAACTGTTTCTTTGTTTGACGCGAACCGGAAAAATGCCCCTGCAAAGGGTCGCATGGCGCCACCTACCGCAGCGGCGGTGAGCGTACTTCTTTCAATAATTCAATTTTCGCAATGACATATAAACTGAGATACGGCTCTCGCCAGGGGGCTAATCGTTAGTCCAACTTCTGCCAAAATCTTGATTTAGGTGTGCATCTAAACGTACTGACTGTAAACAACTTAGCAAGCACCCAACACACAAAAAGGCCCACAGAGTCCCAGGAGATAACTGTGGGAAACCCACTCAGTAACCTAAATTAATCACTTTCATTACAGGTAGTAAACTTCAGTAAACATGAAATTCCTGAATGTAAAAGTGTTGAAACAAGTATATCAAGCTGTGAGTGAAAGTCTCTGAACTTTTATTCTTAAGAGACACAGTACAAAACCAAAAGACTTAATAAGGCCCTTCCATTAAAAACGGATTTTCTGAGGTTTCTGTTGAATATGTTAAAGCTGGAGTGCGTAACTTTTACATGTCCGTGGATGTCCGTTTCAGCCAAGCCACTATCAGAGGAGATGACACAATGCAGATTAAGCCGAACGGCTCCTCAAACATCTCACGGTATTTTTCAATATATATCATTTTTACTTTGCGTGTCGGGTGCGACATTCCCGCGCTGTCGCACATGAAATTACGTCTTTTATGTCACAACAAGAAAAATAATAAGAAATAGAACGCAGCGTCTCGTAGCAGCCGGCAGAACGTGAAGGTCGACATGGCGGAGAATCCAAATAAACAGCCGAGAGACACTTATTGGGAAGTGGATCCTACCACGAAAAAAAAAAATAATTCCTGGACGTTCGGCAGAGGGACTATTGGCTAAGAAGGAAAGTGACCGAAGGAGAAGGCAAACGCGAATTTGTATCGGCGTTGCTTTTCCTCGGTGGAGAGAAGAGATCTGGCTGATGTTCACTGGTGCACACAGTGATCCGCAGGTCCGCACACACTGTCAAAATATAAAATGCGCACCAGATGAAACCCAGAGCGCCGAAATTCCAGCTGATCAGCTGATTCTGTCTCTATCTGTGTCAGTTTGTGTCTGTCAGTTTGTGTCTGTCAGTTTACCAGTGTAACGGTTTTTCAGTCAGTCAGATCAGAGCATCTCACTGCAGGATTCTGCATCGTGTCAAAACTGAAAAAATTCACTGAATAAGACAAATAGATCATTGTGGCCCCAACAGCTGACTAATAAATTTCAAAACCAAACTGTTAAATGTAGATTAAAGTGAACAATCAAACCTGTAAACAATCCAACCTGAACTCTGAAGGTTTTTTTACCAGTATTTTTATATTTTACTGGTTTCTCTTGATTTTTTCAAAAATGAAATGATATTTATTGAAACAAATATAGAGCCAGGTAAAGTAAACAGACTGAATTTGAAGCTTGATTAATACAGATACCGGTTGGAATAACAACGGCAGAGATAAAGCGGTGGCAGCTGGGCTTACGTCATATGGAAGCGCCAGCTTTATTGTTGTAATGACGCAAAAATTCCGCTAGGGGGCGACAGAAGTTACAGAAGTTACGAACTCCAGCTTTAACTCCACGGGTGTTATTACCTTCATAGTGGGTGTGAAAACAGGTCAACAACTTCCCTTTCAATTTTTATCTCTCAAACTACACAGGTGGCGATAAAACCGAGTTCTGCCAAGTTTGAACAGCCTGTACTTGTTTCGTCACAACTCCTTTGTTTGTTAATATTTGGCAGCTCCCGCAGTTGAAACCACGCCTAGCATGCTGCTGGCTAAAAGCTGTAGCATAAGATGTAGCAAACAGGAAGACACGACGTCTGATGTCACCATGTGCAGCATGGCAGGAAACAGTATACCTTGCACACATAGGCTAGCTTGTTAGCCAATCTGAGTCCAGCAAATTTGAATAATGAATATTAATGAGTTGCTGCCAGAAGCCTGCTGAATCTTGACACAGACAGATTGAAAGACCTGTTAATCAGTGTTTCATAACGTTTTTATAAAATAAATATATCAAATATATCAAATGTTTTATATTACAAGAAATAACAACAAATTCATGAAATTAACTTGAAATGGCCTCTTTAAGAGATGGCTTCAACTGGAGATGGCCATCCTTTATCAGACAAACAGAGGTATTCAGTATATTCATCAATGTTTATCAATGATGTGCTGCAGATTTGTGATGGTTCTTGGCCAATAAACTCAGGTCAAGAGGCAAGACGCAGCAAGAAGGAGAATGGTCCTAAAAATATCAAATATTTGACCTCTGTCTGTAAAATGTCTCAGACCTGTGACTCTGCAGCTGGGGGGCAAATAAAACTGACCAAAAACAAAGATGACATGAAAAAAGAAGTGGCTGATACAATTAAACATTTCATTCTAGCTTTCTGTGTAAATCGTTTTGGAAGCTCAATGGCTGTTTGTCATTTTTCGAAGAGTACGCATGCGTTTTAGCCGCCCCCCCAAACGCCAGAAACGCCTCCGTTAGAAATTTGTGTAGGAGTCTCCCCTTGTTTGTTTACTATCGGCATCGCTGGAGATTTTTCTAGAACTACTATAACTTTGTTTCTATGAACATGTCAAACTCATCAATGGTAAAGGGCTGTTTATTGTTACTCTTAGCAGTACAAGTGTGATTGCCAATCTAGTAGCCAATAAATAATGAAACGAGTTTGTTATCTATTGGCTACTTTATTTCAAGCCCCACCAGGTCTATGGTGAGTATTCTAACTTTTTCTATTGGAAACCATAAGTACAAGACCATTCCAAGTCGATAAAATGATTTTAAAGTAATTTTGACATCTAAATTTGCAACAATATCCTCTTTACCACCTTTAAGGTTGACTGACTTCAAAATATCTAAGGCTTTTTTCTTTTTGAATTATTTTTTCAGCTTTTTCTTTCAGGCTTTGATGAATACTAAAAAGAACAGACAGTCAAAAAGGTGATTAAACTATTGAGAGCTTTCTTTTTAAACCTTAAATTTTTATTAACCTATTAAATGAAAAGCCTGTCATGTTCTGAAGATCTGTAAAAAAAATCGTAACCATGTTTTCACTGGGAATAAATCCTCTAAAGAACACTTAAATTGTTTCCTCAGTTCTGCTTTCAGAAAGGTTTTTCTCTTATCGGATTCAGCACTAATGGATTTCTTTGACATGCAGAAGAACAAAATTACTTCTTCTGACTTGTTCTATGGCTGTTTTCTATTAGAGTTAAAAAAGATTTTCTTTGTTTCCAGAAGGATCAGATTTCGTTGCTTTTTGCAAATACAGCCAGCCGTCTTTGAAACCACACAGCATTTTTCTTTTTAAAAGAAGGAAACAAAAGAGGGGAGGGAAATGTGTGAAGAAAGAAAAATGAGGATGAGTATGAGATAAAGTGAAGAAGCCAAAAGGAAGAGGGCCTTTGAGTGTGGGGGAGGAAAAAAATAAAGGTCAAGGGAAAGAAGAACACGGGAAAGCATGTAGAAGAGAGGAGGGGGAAGGAAAAAGGAAAGACTGTGTGGACAGTTGAGTTGGTGATTTATTTCACTTTTTGGCCTGAGACATTCCTTACTAACTACACACAGGCCTCCAAACCAGGATGTAAATACATTTTCAACAAACCAAACACTTTTACTGCATAGTTTTCTCCAAGTTCTTGAAACAGTAAAGAACCAAAGAGAAAACCAACTGTTTTCAAAGTCTTGAGCAAAACCACAGAGTCACGCCCCAGCTGTCCAACGTGTTGATCCTGACAGCATAGCAGGCAGGTCAGGGGTCATGTTCCAGTTTTGGCTGGGGAAGATCCGTGCTGAGGTTCCTCTCAATATGACAAACCAGTGACCTGACTGTAGAAACGGGCTCGAATCAAAGGGAAAAAAATTCAAACTAAGAAATGGATCAGAAATTTGGACCAAAGACAGTTTTTGTATTCTAGGAACTTAGATTCTTTAAACTCTGACATATCATAGAGTCTATTGTTTTAACCCTCTGGCTATGTTCAAAACCCCTCTCAGCTCTTTTATGCAGAAGTTGATGCTGTAATTCCAAATTTGTCTTTTTTTTTTACATTTTTTTATGTTTTGCTACTTTTACTGCGTAAAGTTTTTCATGAACATTATTCCCTGTCACAAGTGTAAAATATTCATTACTTTTTATTTGTTTAACTTTTCAAGTGCCAGTTCGTTTACACAGTCTACCTGTTACTACTACCTCAAAAGTGACCACTTCCTATATCCTCAGTGCTACTGGAATTTCTTACATTGTTAATATCACAGTCTGGGACATGTAACTGATTAAGAATGACACTGATTTTTGTGTTATATATTTTTTTCCACTTGTTCATGGTCACCTACTGACTGCATTTACAAAATGCTTTAAATGAACATGAATTTATCTTTTTTCTCTACTTTTAACAACTTGATCATCTGCTTCAGCCCTTTTCAATGAAAACAAAATTTTGAATTTTAGCCTCTTAAATCTCAGTTAGCAAAACATCACATTATGCCAATAATTTAAAAAGAGAGAAAAGCAAAAAAATCACATTTTTCTTTTACTAAATAATAAAAGCTAACTGCTTAATTTCTTAACTACGATTGCAGCTAAATGTGTATCACTGACATTACCGAAGATTGAAATGTTTTGGATTTTTCTTTTTGCTGAGAGAAAAAACAACTTTCTCTGAGTTTGTTTGTGCTAGAATTGGCCACCTACTTTCTCAATTCCCAAAATGCTTGATTTTAAAATTTTGTATTTAGTTTTGATTATAAAAACCAACATTTCATTAAAATTTTAACCCATCTAATACCAGTTAAATTACTATATTTTCAGGAGCTAAAATTTTTTATTTTTGACCATATAATTGAAGGAACTTATTATACATAATACTATACATTATACATAATATTATAATTATACATCTCTCATTTATTTTTTATATTTCATTTAAATCTGCTGTCGGATTATTGCTTATGAGGAGTGAAATCCCACATGATATATTTTCCTTCATGATTTAAACGGTGGGCCTGAATCATAATCCCAGTGTAGGCTTTCATCTCTTCATCCAATACGTTTCCCAAAAAAGGTAACTGGACATCTTTGTTAACTGAAAACATTTCACATTTCATCTAAAAGACTCTCCACCTCATCCAGATCCCTGCAGTTCTCATCTTAGCTGTCAGGCTGCTCAGCAGCTGAATTGTGTCCTGTAACAAATAAGTCAAAGGCCGACCTCAGGGTCCTAATGTGGGAGACTGCATACAGGGTGGCCCTGAGGTGAAATCAGTGGGTTCTGGATTGGAGTGCAGCTTCTCTTTACTAGTGGGAAATCACACAATTTTCCCATCACAGGACATTGGCTTTGATGCAGGCTCTTCATGCACAGGCATGATTTTTTTCCTCCACAAACACAAATGCATATCTGACATCTATCTCAAAATTACAGTATGTCATTTGTTTACTTCCTTTGAATGTAGCAAGACATCAAACACACCTCCTTAAAATTTAAATTATTATGGACAAATTACATATTGTGACAAAAAACAGTTTCCAGGTCTTGAGTTTAAAACAAAAGCCATTTGACTTGAATTAATTACTGTCAATAATAACAAATTTTTAAAAATGTAGTTTTCATTGGTTTTTATGACAACGATTGCAGTGATAAAGCCAAAAAAGCATGACCTAGCACATTTTTGATAAATTTAAGTAACAAATATTAAAAATTAAGGAAAGAAAATCCAGACCCTTGCGAGATGTCATTATATTTGCATCAACACAGCTAAAATGGTTAAAAAAGAAAGTGAAGTGGCACAAAATGCCAGCATACAGTGCAGAGTGTCAAAATGTTGCCAATCCGTACTTGCTTTGGATTAGATTGTGTGATTCGATGGGATGATTCAATCCAATCAGCTCTATAACGCTACACCAATTCATCAGACAAGGGAAATAGAGAAACACAAACATTACAGAATTCATTTCTGCATCTCCACAATTGTGTTCTCTCTTTAAGGAGGCTTTCATTTGTAGGATGGAAACTAACGTTCACATTTCATCCTGACCATGTAAACATAGTTTTCTTTAAAGCAAAATCACACAAAAAAGCAGTGGTCCTAAATTCTAAATTAGTTACTAAAATCAACCCTTGTGAGGATTAATGTGATCAATTCATTCAGAATGATCTTGTGACTATGACCAGCATTGAGTTTTTTTAAAGCTAAAAAACAAAACAAGTTGTTGTGATGATACTTCTGTGCATTATTAATTAGCACTTTTAGAAAACTGCTAGATTAAGGATAAATAATTACCCTCAAATTTCACTGGTACCTTTTTATGCTCATGCCTATTAAGTTTTAATTTCATTTTATCAACAAGATGTCTGTACTTTTTCATCCTGCTATATAAACATTTTTTAAATCAAACAATTCAGAACATCATTTTGTTGGTCAATGAAAAGTTGGACAGAACTCATAATTCTAATGTGGGTATACGGAGATCCTAAACAACCCCATTAGAGGACTGATCTAAAATCTTTTTAAAAGTTCTAATTTTGGCTGTATTCACACCTGCGGTAGACTCAGTTCGATTGGGAACCAAAATTGCAATATTGTTGCAGCTTTTTGCTAGTGCGATTTGGATTCATACTGCACTTTATTAAACGGACCAACGCTTATAAGCAATGTTTACATCCCTGCCTGTTGTTGTTGTTACTGCACTTTTTGGGGTCCATTTCAGAAAGAAAGTTTAACAAACTCTAAATCAAAACCTGTACTCAATGTTGACCAACTCTCAGTTGTCAAACTCTGAGTTTTTGGTTTCAGAACAAGTGTTAAGCATTAGTTCAATCAACTCTGAGTCAAAGTTAACCTGAGTTACGGTGACTACATTTATATGCACACCTAAATCGAGCTTTTGGCAGAAGTCAGACTAAGGATTAGCCCCCTGGCGAGAGCCGTATCTCAGTTTACATGTCACTTCGAAAATCGAATTTTTGAAAGAAGTGCACTCACCACGGCTACGGTAGGTGGCGCCATGTGACCCTTCGCTGGGGCATTCTTCCGGTTCATGTCAAACAAAGAAACATTTGCGTTACTGAAAAAATATAAAATGTACTTATTTTCCACTTACGCTTGAGTTAGCCGCCATCTTCGTCTTCTTCATCTTTTACTGTTTATCGCGGCGCTGCCACCAATTTCATTTCCTTTTTCTTTACCAAGCATTTTTTTATATTTTCATGTAAACTTGTTAAATTCTACACTTTTTAGGCTAAAAACGTCTTAGTGCTGCCCTCTTAGGGTTGAAAGGTAGCTACTACATTTGGATTTTGTGATTGGCAGAAGCAAGTCATGCCTACGTCAGTGGTCATGTCTACGTCACCAGCATCGTCTCTAAGACACACCTGGAGTATAAAACCATCTCTCAGACAGACACACTCGCCCCCACCCGCCTGTTGTCTCCAGCATCGCACCAAAGAGCTGCACACAGGAATTTTAGAGCAAAATTACGACAAAGAAAATAACTAATAAGTAAAATCTGGGCAAAGACTTCATTTTAGTGATTGGGTGGATGTGTGAGTTACATTTCTATTCAGACATTTACTCAGACCCATGTCAGCAACACGGCAATAGCTTTTGCATTGTGGCTAACAACAATCAATCGGTAAACTACTCTGAAAACTACGACAAAGAGAATAACTAACATCATTAAAAGAATAATGAAATCGGGACAAAGACTTCCCTGCATTGGCTATGATTGTGTGGATGTGATTTTTGCACGTTATATTCTCATCATGGTTGGGTAACATGTCTACAACACGGCAGAGTCAAACTGGAGCTAATCTAAACACGGAGAAGTGCTACACGTCAATCACAGCTCAGGACCGCCTCTTAAAGTAACACCTTCTTCAGCGTTATTTGAAAAAGCAGTTAGAAGGCAGGAAGATAATTTAGAGGGGGTGAGTTCCTCTTTAATTAGAGGGAAAAATAAATGTTTGGTCTTGAATGTTCCACTCAATCAACATTCATATTCCACATGTTTTTTGAGTACACAGGTGCAACTCAACAGGTTCAAAAAAGGACATGGCAGTAAGTAAAGATAAAATATAAAAGTATAGTTCCAGCAGATGAGGTACCATTTACATTTTATCTTCTACATTTGATTTACAAGCAGTTGTGATGTTCTTTACCCCTCTCTCATTAAACTACATTCAGTGGTTATATTCTACATGTGATAGCTAGATTTAAATATTTAGGGAAATCCCCTAAACAAAGAAAAAGCAAAATATTCCACCATTCCATCACTGCCAGTATTTAATATCAACAGCACAGCTTACCTCACTAGGAATATTGTTTAGCATTGACCAACAAGTTACTATGACACGAAGTAAACATGGAAATACATCAAATTGTCTCGGTGTGGACAACATTTCCACAATGGGTCATATATTAGAGATGTGTGAACTGAGAATATTGCTTAAATACATTATTGATGGTCATGGAAATACTCAAACAGATACTAATCAAGGTAATAAAACATCTGCTTGGGGTCTGATCATCAGTATTGGGAATGTTACTTTAAAAAAGTAATTAGGGATTTCCATAATGAATGGAGTCGCTTCGCATTGCATTTGCAAACCTATTATTCTACACCTCTAAATGGGTCACTTTATAGATTTATTACACTCTCATTGAAAATGAATGTAAAATGCTCCAAAAAACGCCAAAAACGTGACCTTTTTCTAGAGGCAACTACAGCAACATACTTTCACCTATCAACACCGTTTCCACCTTATTTCTGGTCACAAGGGATGGTTCTACTTTAGATGTCGTACAAAACTCAGACCGCATGGGCGTGGTGATGCCAAACGCCATGAGGAGTACCCGTTTTACAGGACAGACAGTACCACCTGCGATGATGTGTGATACATCAAATCGATGGGTTTGGGAAGGACAAGTAAACTATGGTGTCTACATGAAATTTTGGGTTACCATGGCAACGCAACTTGCCAAAAACACCACCTAAAACGCCCTACAGCACCAATCTTTCAGACATAACCCCACATATTACACATCAAATTGACCGGGCTGCTGACCAAAGATGCACTATCATGATTGTCAAGCATTTTGGGTTACCGTGGCAACAGAATCCACCAAAAACCATGCCCCTCCATTCAAATGCTATGTTAAAATGGCCCAGTATATCCTTAAAATGGACAGTTTTTCAAAGATTATTGTACAAACACACTTTTACCTACAGAAATTGTTCCATCTTATCTCTGGTCACTAGACATTGGTCTATAACATACATGAACAACTTTAACATATGTGTTACCATGGCAACGCTATTCGCCATCAAACACACCCGGTCAGCTCATAGAGACCACAATAGGATTTGTGACCTCATGTCATATAGTAAAGCAATTGGGTTTATCATTAGAAGTGAACCATCATGTAATCATTTGTTTTGGGGTTACCATGGCAACAGCATTCAGTCAAGTTCACACTTTTTGATCTACAGATGCTGTTCCAACTTTTATGTGCTCAGTAGACATTGGTCTATAACATATTGAAGGAACTTTTACATATCTTTTACCATATTGCCATGGCAACGCCATTCGCCATCAACGCACCCAGACAGCTCACAGCAGACACTATGGGATGTGGGTGCATATGTCCTACATCAATGAGATTGGGTTGGCCAGGAGAAGTGAACCCTCATGTGTACATTAAGTTTTGATTTACCATGGTAACATAATCTATTCAGAAATTCACCCGAAATTGTGACCATATAGAAAAATCTATGAAAGGATCACATTATTCCACAATCTTCCATGTTGATTTGATTCCTCTAGCCTTGTCACCATGTTTGCAACAGCTGTCACACATGCATAAGAAATTGCAGCTTTCTGATTGGCTGAGGGTTTTAGAGTCCCTCACAGAGTAGTAATCCCTCTCAAAGTTTCTTCAGGAACTTGTAGTTCCTCACTTGTTCCAAAAAAGTAATTGAGTTAGCAACTTTCCTTGCGTTACGCAAATAAAACTTGAAAAATAAAACTGTTACATATTCAATACATAGCCTGTCATCACCGGGAATCAAACCCCCAAACCTCTGACTGAGAGGCAGACTCACTGCTAGCATACTACAGTAGTCAGCTCACCACATCCACCCAGCCTCAATCCAACTGTGTATGTGTGTGCAGCCACATTACACAGCTTATTTCATCAAGTAACGCACTGCATTTTACGTTCACCAATGTTTATGGTGTTGTAATGTTGAAAATTGTAATGTATTCGATTATTCTGTTACTGAAAATCCAACCCTGTTGCGCAATGCTGTCACTTTAAACGGCTTCATTCCAAAGCTGCTGATCATCCTCTCGCTCTCCCAACTGAGATTTCTGGATAATATCTGCACTTCCAAGTCAACAGGGTCATTAAGAAACGGACACGACGTGTCTGCTACTGATTTCAGACAGCAGGCTTTAACTTAAGACCAGGAGAAACTCTGAGTTGTGTCAAACAAATCTGCTAGAGAGCAGATTAGGTTCACGGACTGTGTTGCCCGGGTTACCGACTCAGAGTTATGCTGAACTGGCTTTGTGAAACCGAAAAACCAGAGTTTCCCTCATCTCAGGTTTAACTAACTCAAGTTTTTCACTAAACCTGCTTTGTGAAACGGACCCCTGGTGCAGGAGAGACTCGTTCTATAGTGAAATGTAAACAAACATGGAGTGGAAGCAGATTCTGGTGGTTTTAGGATATGATCTTTTGTGTTTGGCAAATGAGCCAGATCAGTACCCTGCAGCAATGGGCTCAGGATGAGCAGGTAACGAGACAGAGGACTATTGAGATTGCTGTGTTTTGTCTATATTGTATTTACCCAGGATGCCCTGCACAATATGGTCCTCTTCCTGCTTTTGCATTCGAACCGCACCGGAGTTTGTTTCAATCTAAATGAGATCTACACTTTTAGGTGGACTCAAGTTCGATTGTTTTGTCAAAATCAGAATTCGATTGCCAATTCCCACCTCCCCAAATGAACCGGACTCTCTGGGCAAATGAACTAGAGTTCGATTCAAGTGGACTAAACAGGGCTGGTGTGAATGTACCCTTAATTCATCTGTTTGTTTAGAACTTTATTTACATTCCCAGGCAGGACAAAAGAGGTTGGCATTTGGATCTCATTGTAACATTGCAGGTTTTGTTTTGATGGAGATGCAGACAGGCTGCTGCAAATTATGCTCAGAGAAATGAATTTTAAAATAAAAGTTTCAGGCTTTACAGTTATTCTTCCTTCAAACCTTGGAAAGAAAAGTTCGTCCTAACCCAGCAGATAAACTGTGATTGTACCAGTAAAGCCCTCCGGCACAGAATCTGTTGTATATGCTTCACCACAAACATGTTTACACAAATGCTCTCTCCAAGCCCCCTAAAAGCCCATCCTTTAATATAAGAGGGAAATTGGGATAGTGGCAGTGCAAACTATGATCTGTTTTGTTATTAAAGTCAGACTGTTTGTGCAGCAAGGCTGAGTTCCCAGCGTTCTCATTATTCAGCATGTGCCCTTTGACCATCAGGATCTGACTTGGCCATCATGTCACCTGGTAGTGGACTGTGTGCTTCCCGGTTACATACAGAGAAATGTGTCTTTTGTAATGTGATGGATTTTATTCATCCATGTTTGGAGAGCTGCATCTGCAAATGGGTGCTACTTTTCCCAACACTCAAGCAATGCAAATTGCTGTAATGACAGTAAAAGCCCACAGGTTTTTCTAAACTGCCAGAGGAATGTATTTGGTCTTTGAACTGTAGTGGTACACAAGCAAACTGTTGTCTTTCTTGGCTCCTCTGAAACCAAGCTGCTTAGAAGAAAACTATTCCTCTGCATTCTTTGAGGTTTTGTGTAAATATTCTGAAAGATTTGCATGAATCAATGTACATTACAAGCACAAAAGTGCACGTAAGTGCATTCAGGAACGCTATGGAATGACAAACCAGCCCGAGACTCATTTATGCAATTTCTAACACAGCATCTATAATTATGGAAAGCAATACCACTGCAGCACAACATTCCTTGAATGAAGACAGTATTGTCTGAAATATTTGATCCAGATGTAAAACAACATTGACAGATTTTTCAGGGTTTTTTAGCCTGAATCATAAATTAGTGGATAATTAACTGTTAGTGGCAAAATGTGATCATCTTTATTTTAGTGAATGGGTCAAAATGTATCTGTGAAATGGTTGGTTGCCTCAGCATGTTTCAATTAGTTCACAGAGATTAAGAATCTGACCTCAGTTGTCACATGCCTGGCCCCAACACATGTGCAGACAGACAAATGTCTCACCTCAACAACTGAAAATTGTAACTTTTTAAAAGAATTCTTGCTTCAAATACTGTATATCCAAGATACTTTCTCCAAAAATGTTTACACCAAGAGGACACTGCTGTAATGGTGGGTTAGATGACAAACATGCCACCATTTTTTTACAGTAAAAACACAATTTTATATATTGGTTTTTAACTTCTGTTTTGTTTTGAGTTTGTTTGTTTTACAACAGAACACAGAACAGAATGTGTCCTACAGGCCAGGCTTTCTGAAGCCTGGTCCTCTGGATTTACTATCCAACATGTTTCAGATGTTTTCGTACTTCAACACCTGATTCAAATGACTCCATTGCTCAAGTTCAGCAGAAACCTGTTAATCAGCGATCAATTTAAATCAAATGTGTTAAAGCAGAGAAGCATCTAAAAAATGTAGAACAGGACTGAGAAATACTGTTACAGACAGTATGTTGGAGTAGACTGTCATTTAGGATGTGAGAATCCAGAATGTTTTTTAAAAGCTTGGAACTCTGTATTTTTCACTTCAAATTGAGAATGATCTTCTAATCAGATGAATATGATCTAATATATATTATCAAGATTTGTTCCTTTTCAAACAGACAGTATAAAATTATTAATTACTTAAACTGTGAGTAAATTTAACAAGAGTGGGATAATGAGAGACACATGTTCTTTCAGTGCTAAGACAGGAAACCTAAAAGGTCCCCAAGGAAACAAGTAATAACAAAAACCTTTTCACAGTTAGTGTGAAAAAGGAGTAACACACACTCGATGAAAAACTAAACTAGCAAGGGCTCTAAGACTCTTAGAAACAAAAAAACAATCTGCATATGTAATAAAACAGGTGTTACTCGGGTACTCCAGCCATCGGGATGAGTATATACTAACCCAAATACAAAACTTCAGACTGGACTCATACAGAGCGGCAAAATATTGGAAAACCATTTGAGACAATATTACTCCTGAATGTTGTTTCAATGATATCAGCTGTTATAAATCCACACTTTCCTGACCCCTCTCCTTCCATTTTATCATCAAGATGCTCACAATGAACTTTAGCTTCTCAGCCACCATCATTAAAATCTGGGCCTCAAAGAGAAACAAAAATCAATCAGATTTATCGTATGTTTTGTGAGCTTAAATGCATTGTACTTGTCATATAACAGCTTACAATTTATATATATTTTTTAAAAGTTACCTCATCAACTTACACAGCATCTCTTGATAAAGTACAGTCATCATCTTTAAAGCTGGAGTTGGTAATGTTCGAGAGCTAGCAAGATTTAAAACTAGCAGCTCCTCTAAACCCCTCCCCCTTCCCACCATGGACTTGCTTCAAGCCGCGCCCCCACCCCCCTAAACTTGGAACTCGCATCTGCCGGCAGAACTCAGCAGGGTACTCAGCTTTACCAACGTTGACTCTCATCTTCTTCCGCCTCTCGTTGTGAACGGACGCTTTCCAGCTGCTCCCTTATCTTTGTCCTCCCCCACTGTTCCTGCTTCTCGTCTCGTCTCTGTGTTTCTCTGTACTGGCTGCTGCAAATTGAAAATTAGAAAATGGATCTGGTTTCGTGGTCACTCAATGCATTGGACAAAGTTTTCTCAAACTTAAGGCTGAAAAAGGGGGAGCCGTCATGCCCGGAGTCGACCCTCCCGGCTGGGTTTACCATGGATTCCTGGGGCGAGTGGAAGATGGTATGCCTGTCTGTTCTGGCTGTCGAAGACGTGGAGGATGTCTACATATCTGGATTATAGATCGTGGGGTACCTGCTGATCGGCGCTGGTGGTTACCTGATGTATCTACAAATTCTAAAGTTATGGATGTTATGGGCTGGATCTGGCAACACTTGGACTAAAAGATTCGGAGATCAGGATCGCAAACTGGATGCGGTCTCGGAGCAGTACCGCGACCAGCTGGCTGTGATTCTCGAACGGGACAGGGAATGCCAGGTTCGAGACAGCAAGCTGGCTGATGGGGTGCTGGAGCTGAATCGTAAACTGGGTGCGCTGCTGGATCTCACTGGAAGGATTGGTGCCACCTTGGAGAAGTTGCAGTTTCGGCTCGGAGTGGAGAAGTGATTGATTGATTATTGGTACTATGCAATTTGGCCCTAATTCGGATTATTCTGACTTTTTTCCACAATAGTGCACCATATGGACAATGAGAAGCTGTTGCAATTCTTCAGCTTCGACTTAATCTCTGTTATCTCATTTCGGCTGGCCTCAAGGCCAAAACACTGAATTCCTCCTGGAACAGTAAGCACCGAGACACACATCCCCC
>SSNP01000236.1:321967-338089 GCA_006937955.1 Pachypanchax playfairii
TATTTGTATGTATTCTCCTGTGTGATCTTGCTGGCCTGATCGAAGTGCGCTGGGTATACCGGCAGCCTGGAGAGTGAAGGTCAAGCTGTTCTCATGTCTCCTTGAATTTCCCTTCTGGGATAAATAAAGTATTTTCATTTCATTTCATTTCATTTCATTTTCCTCTCGTTTCTCCTCTCGTTTTATCCAGAGCTTTTCTCGTAGCAGCTTTTTCTGCCTCTGACTTTCTTTTTTTTGGCAGTTTAGCGGGGCGAGCTGTGACAAGTAGCGAGGAGTGAGAGGGCAGAATAGAAGGGGTGCAGGCAAGGTATCTGATTGGTTCCTCTCCTCTTCTCTGGAAATGACCAATCACCGCCATCCGGTGCGGATGACCGTGGTTGGTCAGAGTTATTGTAGGCTTGCAAGTCTCAGAGAGGTCTGATTTTTTTCGCTCCTTTTTATGAATACACAATGCATTGACTAGTCTCAGTATGGAAGGACCTTTTCACCCAGTATAAAAAAAAAGTGTTTCTGAACAGGATTACCAATTATAACTTTAACTACTATCCTGTAGTTAAATAGAGGTTGAACTGTGTACAAGCTTGTCCAAGAGTACCCACATGCAACAAAGATGGCAGATTAGGTGCACCGCCATACCTCAACTCAATGCAGGAAGTAGGAACTCAATGCAGGAAGTCAGATTTTCCCAACCGCGGAAATAAGTCTTCTTCGATGACGGTTAACCGGACCCGCCCACCCATCCGCCATATTGCTCATGGCAACAGAGCCATTTAGACTACCGAAGTAAGAGGTTTTTGCTTTGAAACGTGAATAAATGTTAAGAAATTTACCATTATTTTTGATGTTCATTTACATAAAAACATGTTGCCAGTGTTTTATATTTTAGTTAGGAGTAGTGGTTTCGAAGTCTGTAAACCATTTAACACTTACAAACATTATTATGGCATTTCTTTGATGTAAATGTTCTTTATTTTTATAGCACTGAAAAAAGCTACACCAGTGCATGTATAAGTGGGTTTAAATAAATCAAACACTGAAGTAACAATACGTTTCTCACTCTTTTCTCCCCGACAAAATTTCAAAACTGACATTACATAAACATGTAAATCTTTACTGATCAATGTTCATCACTAGTCCATTACTAACACAAGTTATTTTAATGTAAACAACAAAAAGTTAATTCATGGATGTTTGTATCTTACATGTCAGACTGTGCCTACAATGTGCTATAGCTTTGATTATTAAACTTGAGAGTAAAAACTCAACAACATGATTCACTATGAATAAACCGGGACCACTTGACCCTTCTTCTGGCACTCTGGAAGGTGCTGTATTATGTCATCCTTGCGAACTATAGTCCGGTCACAAAAAGGACAATGAAAGTGACCTGCAGCTCGGCAGGACAGGTTGCACCTGCAAATGACCTTTTCTGTGGAAAGAATGCAATCTGTGTTAGAAATTATTATACTAATGACTTGCTGCACCAAAATAACGTGAATAATTTTAAAAACAGCAACTTATGAACAGAGTACTTGTTAACCTTTAACACCTACAGTATAGTATTTTTAAGTAAGTTAAGTACAGTGGCTAATTCTTGGTTCAGTTAGTTAAACTAAGGAGTTCTGGACTGGCAAGTCAGACATAATTAGGACACTTGGCCTGGGTTGGCAAACCAAGATTAGATCTCTGGTTTAAATATCACAGACTTATTCAGATAAAAAAAAGCTAAATTCCAATCAAACATTGCAGTTAAATGCAAAAAGATAACATCTGGGACTGATTCTTCCCATAAATTTACCTTGGAAATGCACTGCATTGGCATTATGGTTGTTTAAGTGCCTCTGGATCCCTCCATCACTAGAGGTCGTTAAATTGGGGCAGAGAGAACACCCAAAACCGGACGCCAACAGCCGTCGCTCCAGGAAGGATTCTTTTCCAATTATAGATATATGCATCTGAACAAGAAGAAGTAAACAGGTAAATTATTAGATATTACATTGTAATACAAGATAAGAGAAAGGGTATGGGAGGACAGTTACCCTAACCTACAGCTACCCTATATGAACATCATCATTGAAATGGCTTAAAAATTAAATATATTCAATCCATTCTATCTCTCTTTAAAGAAAAGTTGTTTCTTGTGGTCTGAAACGCTGTAAAAACATTAAATTAGTCATTAATGTAAACATTTCATCTCTGGTTATAAATTACCTAACTATTCATGCTATATCATTGCTTGTACTGTACCAATATCTACCAAAATCTTTACAATAAAAAACTTTAAAGTATGATATTGATGCCAGAAGGAATTTATTTCATATTGTTGAAATACTTTATCTCTGTTCACGTAGTTAGGCAAACACCGGGCAGGATATGTTTTGGTTCATATTTAGTAACGCAGAGAAGACAACAAATATTATGCCATGAATAAAATATTTACTCTTGCAAAGTCTTTTTATTATTTATGACGGCTTTGTCGACGAAGTTCCTAATCGTACAATTAATTACTCAGACAAACCCAGCGCACTCTATTTTTTTTAATGTACAATTTCATTAAACACAACGTAACACAAGTTAAACTGTGAATAATTTAAGCACTTACGTTCTTTCTCTCGTAATCCGTGGTTTCATAACGCTGCCAACAACAAAAGACAACTGCAAGTTATTTTTCTTCTGTTCTTCTTCTGTTGCTCGCTATTTGCACTTCTTCTTTGGTTTCTACGTCTGTTAACTTCGCTAATACACGAAGAAGAACAAATTCCTGTTGAGGTCGCATTCAAATTCCGGGATTGAGTTGAGGTATGTCCGCCATCTTTGTTGCATGTGGGTGCCTCTCAGCTTGTCTGATAAACTTACATGGCTAAATGATTTGACTGCTTCAAAGTCACGTTGCTTTTTAAATTTTAGACATTAGACTTGACTGTTTTTCTGGGGATTTTGAGCTTTTTAAATACTTTCACTGTTGATGTTATGTACCTTATTGCTAATCTCATCTACTATGGTGGCAATTATTTTCTTTCACAGATGCCAACAGCTAAACCCCTAAAGAGGCCATTTCATACAAATTTCAGGACTTTGTGGTTATTTCTTAAGTATTAACCAGTAATATGAAACATTTTATATCTAAAAAAAGATCAGGAAACACTTATTAACAGACCTTTCAATCTGTCTGCATTAAAATTTGTGTGGTTTCAGCTCCTTCCGTCAGGCTGCTCGTTCATATTCATTATTCAAATTTGCTGGACTCAGATTGGCTAACAAACTAGCCTATGAGTGCAAGGTATACTGTTTCCTGCCCCGCTGCGCATGGCAACGTCAGACATTGTGTCTTCCTGTTTGCCACAACTTATGCTCCAGCTTTTTAGTGAGCTGCATGCTAGGCTTGGTTTCAACTGCGGGAGCAGCCGAATACTAACAAACAAAGGAGTTGTGACGAAACAGATACAGGCCGTTTGGACTCGGGAGAACTCGGGTGTTATCGCCACCTGCATAGTTTGAGAGATAAAAACTGATAGAGAAATTGTCAACCTGTTTTCTCACCTACTATGAAGGTAAGAACACCTGTGGAGCAAAAATATTCAACAGAAACCTCAGAAAAACTGCTTTTAATGGAAAGGCCTCTTTAAAATAAAAAAGAAACTTGTCCAACTTGTAAACAATGAGATGTCCCTTCTCTCAGATTTTCAGTCAGTCCTCAAATCAAATACATGAAGGATAATGCCCTTGTTCAAAGCTTAAAGAGGCCATTTCATACAAATTTCAGGACTTTGTGGTTATTTCTTAAGTATTTATCTGTAATATGAAACATTTTATATCTAAAAAACATTAGGAAACACTGATTAACAGACCTTTCAATCTGTCTGCATGAAAATTCGGGTGGTTCCGGCTCCTTCCGTCAGGCTGCTCGTTCATATTCTAACAAACTAGCCTATGAGAGAAAGGCATACTGTTTCCTGCCCCGCTGCACATGGCAACATCAGACGTACTCTCTTCCTGTTTGCTATGTCTTATGCTACAGCTTTTAGCCAGCAGCATGCTAGGCGTGGTTTTAACTGCGGGAGCAGCCGAATACTAACAAACAAAGGAGTTGTGACGAAACAAGTACAGACTGTTCGAACTCAGGAGAACTCGGGTGTTATCGCCACCTGCGTAGTTTGAGAGATTAAAACTGAAAGAGAAGTTGTTGACCTGTTTTCACACCCACTATGAAGGTAAGGACACCTGTGGAGTTAAAATATTCAACAGAAACCTCAGAAAAAACGTTTTTCATGGAAGGGCCTCTTTAAACTATTCAAAGAATTAACTTTGTCAAACTACATATGTGAAATCTTATCAATTAATCAATGCAGAGCTCTGGCTACATTCATAACATGTTTCGCATTTTAACTCCATGACACCAAAATCCCTTCAAAGATATGGCATCTAATTCAACTGCTTAACTTTCTTTCTTACAACATGAAGAGCTGAACAAAGAAAATGCAAACTACAGAACAAAAGATTACATTTTCAGCTTCCCAATATATACTGGTGTAAGGCCAAAGTCTGTTCTCGCCTGGCAATGATCGGAGGTCACAACAGAGCTCCTTTCAACAGCTGTGTGTATGCATGCTGTTGAGGCAAACCAGAGGTGGATGATTCCCTGGAAAGGTGAGGAGTTTGTGGCTTTGGCCAAGAGTTTTATGTATTGATGGGGCAATGCTTCATTTTTCCCAGGTCAGTCTGGACAGCTCAAATAAATACAACACAAGAGCTCAAACAAAAATGAGACAGTAAAGCAGAAACGTAACAATAAACTGAATGGGGATAAAGTAAACAGCCTACAAAGAAGAAAAGATAAGAAAAACTCTGATTTTGTTCAATCTCTTCTTACAACACAGAAATGGCTACTTTTTAAACAATTTGCCACTATCTATATACTAAAGCTACACTAAAATAAACAGTTTATCAGTAGTATATAGAAAGAAAGCTGTTAGTGAACACAGGTTTATTATAAACCTGTGTGCACTAACAGCTTTCTTTGAACAAAATCTTTAATTTGATTTAGTCATATAGAAGCAGAAAATGTCAATACAACAAGAAAAGCTAAAATAATATCCAAATCACAAAGGAGTAAATCATCTGTAAACATACACATTAGTGTAAGTTGATATTTACCGTAAATACAAATTTCATACAACACTTCCCATAAACTCAACACTAACTTAGGAGTTTGAAAGCTGTAATTGCAATTCTTGTCTGTGAAACAGACACTGTGACTTTAGCTCAAAGTTTGTTTAACAGCACCCTTCTGAACAGAAACCATGGATACAGAGGCTAAGATCTAAAACAACTACTAAATGAAGACACTTATCAGCAAGGCTTCGAAAAAACACACCTCCTCCTTCAGGGAAAAATGACAGACACACACACACAAGCATAAGGAACAAAACTTCACTCGTCGCTTCAGTTCCAAATGAACTCTAAGAAACACACACATGCACACAAACATTCCCTACTGGTATGTGAAGCACTTACCGTGTGTAAAGTGTGTGTGCGCAAGTCTGTGAAAGAGTTGTCCCCTGCTGAAGAGAAGCGCACCACTGAGAGGCCAAACTCTGCTGTGGCAGATTCCTGCCTGCCCCTCCCACTCATGTCTGCCATGTGACTCAGCATGCAAAGCAACAAGATTACGCCCACTTCCTGCAAATTATCCCCCTTCCCCCAAAAAAGAATAACCTGAATGGCTAAAGACAGAGACTGTGAGAGTGTCTGAACAGCCTGTAGACCAGCTCTCCTGAGCTGAGATATTTTCCACAACCTTGTTTAGCTGTCTGACCACCTTGTGTGCTCTTTGGGATAGTGACTTCACACTCTTTTCTCTCAAATGGATCTGCCATCATCGGATCAGATTATCATTGTATGACTTCCTCTGATACTTTATACTTTTATTGATCCTTCTTGGGGAAATTATTATCTGCATTTCACCCATCCCCGAGGAGCAGAGGGCTGCCATCTATACAGAACCTGAGGAACAAGTTTCAGGGTTCAGATACTTCGACATGTGGCCTGCTGAGACTTGGGATCGAATCGCTCACCACTCGAACACAAACAACCTCCTTCTCCGTTAAGCTAAAGCTGCCTTACACATACATGCATGTCCTGCTTGATGACAGCCTCTGGTTTGCTTGTATTTTTCTGAACATTTTAGGACTGGACATCCTTGTGATATCAGGGCACTAAAGATGTGAGAAATATTATTCTTTATGTTGAAAATCCAAATAATGCATGGAAAATAAATGAGCTAAAACATACAAAAATCCTAGCAGCATGTTGTAAGGTAAGTTATCTTTAGCAGAAGCTTAAAGTTCCATGGAAAATCAAAACAAAAAAATCCAAGAAAGATTACAAAATTCAAATGTAAAAGTTCTCTGGTGGCTTAAAGCAGAACTAAGTAAGTTTTTTCACCTCAATAAATGTTTTCTAGAGTCCCTGTGGGGGTAAACAAGGACTTGGCGGGGTGATTCGTGGGTCCCTCCCCTCCCTCCGGGGTCTGTGTCCTGTGTCTGCGGCGGCGGCGGGGGAACGTTACGACAGTGAGCTTTCACAGGGGACCAGTAGGGGGAGAGCGAGAGCAAAACTTACTTAGTTCTGCTTTAAGTCTGAAATATACCTCCGCTTCTTTATGCAAGCCATTCATTTTTACCAATTTTTGACATAGGCATGTTTGTGTAATTTAAGAAAAAAGAAACAGCTGTTTCCTCTCCCGAAAGTGTAATTACACTCCCAATTGTTCAACTTTAGAGCCACACATATACACTTTGGAGCAACACCTGCTCACCTTAAAAAACAGTCTTAAATAACTAAGAAAAAGGGTTTGAAAAAATTTGTGTCATCATGTTGTGAGACAAACAAAAATTGATGCATGATACAAACAGCGCAGAATTTATAAAATTCCAACACAGATGTAGGCGATCACATAAGCCTTAAAGTTTCACCATTTATGGAGTAAAAATAAGCTCTTGTTGTACTTGTTTTACAATGTGGAAAAACCTTTATTTACCCCATAGACTCCCTCTCTTTAAACACCTCATACTTTGTCTTCTCTTTTATCTGTTAGTCTTTGAAGCTGGATTTTACCTCGCCAACAAAAAGCAAAGACATACAAACCAGAGATGCTGGAAACTGACAATTTAACAATATCGTTTCCACTTTTACAAAATAAAACACTTGGCCTTTGTTGTACAAAAACAGGGAATTGAAATCCTGTTAAGCCTAATTTGAAACCAATAAAGCTAAACATGCAGAAATAACTGCTTGAAGATCATAAATTGTGCCAAAAATATCAGACCTAAAGCAAGTTAAAATTTGATTAAATATGAATTCACACACAAAACGGGTAACAAATAATTATGGGCCTCCTACATTCAAACATAAACAACAATTAAAACACAGATGTGACAAATTAGAGTGCTACAGTTAGTGTTATGTGATTTTTTTGGTTTTCAAAAGACAAGGCATTAAAGGAAATGTCTTTTGTGCAATAATCTTACCAGCTCTGAGAATTTAAAACTCTTTTCCACATCACAGCCTCTCTGGAGCAAGTCTCTTCAGGTTTCACTGAACACATCCTTACATTGGACCTTTTCCAGAGTCTCTTACATTGTAAAATTACTTTAATGTCCTGCTGTCACAACGCTACAGCATGGTCAGTTCACTGGATGATTTAACTTTATCATGCCTACACCACTAACGCCAGAGAAGTCACCAATACATCTAAATAATCCTTCTGTAAGATCATTCTTTTTCCTTCAGAGCTTCTTCTTGGAGATGCTGACTTGTGTCAGAGCCTGAATGCATGCAGGATTAGTCATTTTTAGTCTGGTCCAAGACAACTTGGCTTATTCTTTTATTAGCAACTTTACTTGGAGGGCATTGTCTTTAAAGATAAAAAGATCTCCATTGTGAGATGTTGATGATGTGATGATGAAAGCTGGTGTCAAGGGCTGATGTTTGTGGGTAACGCTTTGCCAAGATGGTGTCATGTGTTGGCAGGCAGATACAGCTGCCTGGCAGACCAATGACAGTATCCTTTGCAGCTGTTCAATGACTTTCACAATACAGAAAGAATCACTGACCTACTGTCTGACTCAATTACAGGCTGCCCTATTTCTTTCCCAGCAGAAAAAGAAATCCATCCTGTATCTGAACATTTCAGCCCTAAATATCTAGATATAAGATTTAAAAGTAAAAATTTTTTTATGTGTGTGACATATAGAAGAGCATTATTATCACTTTATGTTCATGTGTTCCCCATGTGAAACATGTGCGTGGTGATGACAGAAAAAGTAAATGTTCTGCTGTGTCTGTGTGCGTGAATGTGTATTTACACTTTTTTGCCTTGCCCCAGAGGAATACCAAAGCTTGCATTCAGGATATTTAACTGAAATCTAAGAGCATCTTTATTACCATGCATGAGTGTGTTTGTTGTGCGAAGCCTAAATTTGTTGCATCATGTAAATGTATGAAGAGACAATGTTGTTTCTAACAAACCTAGAAATGACTGCCACAAAGCTTTTAAAAGCTTCTGAACACTCTGGAGGTACGTGGACAACCATCTGTGTGACAGCATCTCCTGCTGGTTGCTGGTAGAATTGCAACAATGAAAAAACAATTACATTAGTGATCAAGCATGATACAGTTACTGTTAATAATTTAAAAGATCCATTAAAGACCTTTGAAACCGCTGGGTGAGGCAATAACGCAGCCCAAGGCATGCTAAAACTAACTTCGCATACAAACAGCAGCACTTCCTGAAACTGCTCTAATTGCAACACTACATCTGGTTTCAATACTCAGGAAACAGAAACCTAAAAAGAGCAACAACTTCTCTCACAAAAACAAATCTCAAGTATCAGACAGCAGCACAGTAATGCAGGTAAGAGCTCTTATATTATGATCAAACATGCTGAATGATTTTTCTGTAATCTGTGTTAATTATGTAAAATTAGACTCAGGATAAATATATTTCAAGGACAAATAGAAGTTGTTTTTGTTTCCATGCAGTGGACAGATAGGAAGTATTTTGTTGAATTTTATTCATCTTATCAGATGGAGCTTTAACACCAGCTATTTTTCTCATGTATAAGTTAAAGACTCCTTAGTGAAAAAGAGATACACACAAAAAGTGCCATGTACCATAAAGATTTAAAAAAATAACAATGATTATTACAGTGATTAGAATTATTGTCATCACTATGCACCGCCAGGAAAAGTGTTTTTTTTTTAATGAAATGGGGAATTTAATTAAAAAGGGATCGTGATCATGTGAGCTATGAAGCACAAAAGTGTTCATAATGAAATAAGTAAATAAAGGATCTGAGGACACAACCTAAAAACCGAGTCCAGATTAATGATTTCTTACAGTAAACGAAGTATGATTGAGCATCTTCCTCTGGAATCCTGGACAGATCTGATTGACAGATCAAGTAATTCTGCTGAAATAAGCTATAATGAAATAAATGAGCCATGGTGAAAAACACCATTATGAAATAAAAGCTTACTTTGTTAAAATGATATTTTGAAATAAAAACTGATGGAATTAAATAAAAATGTCTTGAAATAATTTCTATAATTAGGAAATAAACTGCTGTGAAATAATTATTGAATGGAATATACTGTATATAAGTTAAATATATAACAATTAAATTAAAAATATTGCAAAATAACAGACATTACATTTTGCTACTGTCATTTAGCAGACGCTTTTATCCAAAGCGACTTACATATTTTGAATGAATTTCATTTTTTACAATGCCATTGCCACATTATATATTGACTTGATATTACTTCATGTTGATATTTATTATTATAAATCATTAAGATTTATTTATTTATTTAGTCCATCATGAACACTTCAGTGCTCCATAATGATCAAGCCTGGGGCATCACACTCTAGTCCTCCAGGGCCAATGCCCCTCAATGTTTTAGATATTTTCAAATTCCAACACACCTACAAATAAATGATTACCCCATCAGCATATAGAGTTCTGCTGAGGCCTGTTAACAACCAATTAATTCAAATCAGAGGAACATTTAAAACATGTAGGATTGGGGCTCTGAATGACTTGCATTTCACTCTTGTGACATATCCAGATTGCTGATAAAAGCACAAGAAAAGTATTTTCTGAATGTATCAGATGACTATCAAGTGACAACTGCAGCTTACTTGTATTGTCTTTCATTGTTATATTCAGTTGTGTCTTTAATTATCTCAAACACCCAATTTATTTTTTGTGATTCCCAAAAGATATAAAACAATTCTTACATGGTGCAATGGCAAAGAAATAACTGACCTGAACTGAATTACAAGGGAAAATAAGTGAGTGAAGCAAAATAATCTTAATTAAAACAAATCCTAAACGCATACTAAACAGAAAACAAAGGGGGTCTTTAATCTTTTATAGTATAAGCACACAGCATAGTTTCCTTCCTTGTCAATGATGATGTTCTTGCTGGATGAAGAATGATTCAATATGTAAATGTTTTAATGTTTGTATCTTCACCAAAATTTTGTAGAGCTATAAATCCTTGCATCTACTTGTGTATATTTGATCTTTTTTATGATTCAGTCATGTTTACGTAACAAAAATTTAAGTATAAAACTTTTGACATGTTTTTTACAGGATGATGAAGCAGCTGGGAGTTAAAACATGCTGCTCTGTGGCTCTGCTACTCATCTTCACCTCTGCATCTGCAGTGCAAAAAATAGAAAGAATTAATGGTCTGAAGAGAATCAAATTTGGTCAGTCTGTGCCCTCACACAGTCTTGTGCTGCTTTACTGGTTTGCCAGCACGATTGACATAGACAATAATAATGTCATGAGGCTAACCTTCGAACCCAATCAAGGCGATTATGGCTCACATCACTATGGAAACTATGAAGGAATGTTGGAACCACTTCCGCAAGGAAATATCAGATACCGATACTATACTGTCGGTAATCTCAATCAAGAGCACTCGTCTGAACTTCCATCTTACGTTGTCCATCCAAGACTTGGATATGAGGGAAGAAACCGTGACCGCATCATATTTAGAGTTAGAGAGCAGAATGCAGGAAGGCAAGCTGAACACATAATAGACAGAGTCTACATCACGCAGCATTTTGAAACTTCTGATAATCAAGGCACAAGATATGACCCAGCACATACATACTTCATCACAACCAACCTCTTAAGGCAGATCAGAGAATTTTCAGAGGAGGAAAATGACATGAACACTCTGCTGAATCTCAGAGATCAGTTTGGGAGCAATGCTGATGATGCCCAGCTGAGATACATTAGAAACTCTTGGGGGGGGCTTGCTTGTCTCGGGCTCTTCTTGTTTATAGTGATCCATGAAACAAACTCCTCTGATAAAGAAAACAAAAAACAACAGTCATCAACAAGAAGGAACAAGCATTCTGATGTTGTTGTCAATATACCAGATGGACAAAACACTTATTCTAGGATGTTTGTGAGTCTCCCACAGAATAAGATTAATGACAAAACACTTCAGGTGACTACAGGTCCTGGTGGAAAAGCCAGAATAATTTGGAGCAATGTTCCTGTGAATCTTATTAATAAAGGTGTCATGGTTGTGCTTTATAGGGATGATAAAAGGGGGGAAGCACTGACTTATAAGTCTGTAGGAAACAGAGAAACAGGCAGTTTTGACACATCAGTACCACTGAATGAAGGCCTTGAGGTTAGTCTGCACTATGTGCAGAAACTTTGCTGCTTCTGGACGAGAATCGGAGAGGAAATATACAAAGGTGCAACATTTAAGAATCCCTCAGCTGTCAATATAAAAGGCTACAATGCAAACCTACAACTTTTTGCAAAGGATGGTAAAGCTTGTGCTCGCTTACATGTGAAAACCTCATTTGGTGATTGGAGGTACAAATTCAGAAAATCATGGGTTGGGTTTTATAGTTCTGAAGATAAAGACACAAAGAACTATGAATGGTTCCAATGGCAATGGGCTACAAAATTTGAACCCAACACAAAGTTTAACAATTTGTCAGGCTATGTGGCCTATGAGTTCCACTCAGGTATGAAAATAGCTCCAGGAGTCCAAGTAAGATTTATACTCCATGACGAAGTGGAGAAAGCACGTACCTTAAGCTGGATGGTATAAAGGCTGCAGGAGATGCATTGAAGACATGCTTTTAGAACATGGATCATAATACAGGGAACAGAAAATATCTATCATGTTGCTATTTGAAAACTGTTATTTTTGCTATTAAAATTATTAGTGTGAATGCTGCTAACTGCATCCACACTAGTTGTTATGATTTAAATTTGGATTGCACAATGGCACAGTGGGTAGCACTGTTGCCTTGCAACAAGAAGGTCCTGAGTTCAAAACCCTTTCCGTATGGAGAATGCATGTTCTACCCATGTGTGGGTTTTCTCTGGCTTCCTCCCGCAGACAAAAAAAAAATGCTTGAGGTTAATTGACACCTCTAAATTGTCCCTAGGTGTGTGTGAAAGAGGTTGTTTGTCTCTATTTGGCCCTGTGATGGACTGGCGACCTGTCCGGGGCGTAACCCCGCCTCTTGCCAAATGCCTGCTGGAGATAGACACCAGCTCCTTGCGACCCTGAATAGAAATAGGTGGGTGTAGATAATGGGTGGATGGATAATTAAAATTCATCATAATCAATAAAATGGTTGAGTGAATTTATTTTGTAAGAATTCTTGGGAAAAGGCTGTTAGGAATGCAGTCAGATTCCTTTTGTGCTCTTTGTTATTTCTCTTGAGCTAAATGAATTACATTATGACTAATACATTATTATATATTATATTATATTATATCAATACATTGAGACAGAAAACAGTTCCTGTGCTGTGGAAAACATCCTGCCTTGTTCCAGTACCTAAAAAACCACAACCAGCTGAACCAAACGACTACAGACCAGTTGCCCTGACATCTCACGTCATGAAAGTCCTGGAGAGACTCTTACTGGCTCACCTCAACAAGCAGGTCAGCACCTTTCAGGACCCATTACAGTTTGCATACCGTAATGGGCTTGGGGTTGAAGATGCCATCATCTACCTGCTTCACAGAGCACACGCTCATCTGGACCAATCAGGCAGCACTTTGAGGGTCATGTTCTTTGACTTCTCAAGTGCTTTTAACACAATTCAGCCTGCTTTGTTATGTGAGAAGCTCCATAAATTCCAGGTGGATTCCTCCACAACCTCCTGGATTTATGACTACCTCACAAACAGACCACAGTTTGTGAGACTGGGGGGTTGTGTGTCTGGGATGGAGGTCAGCAGCACTGGAGCGCCACAAGGAACTGTACTCTCACCATTTCTCTTCACGATGTACACCTCTGACTTCCAGTACAACTCTGAGTCCTGTCATCTGCAGAAATACTCTGATGACTCTGCAGTTGTTGGGTGCATCAGTGAGGGACAAGAAGCTGAGTATAGAGAACTGGTCAGTCAGTTTGTGAAATGGTGCAGTAACAATCATCTCGTTTTAAATAGCAGCAAAACTAAGGAGATGATTGTTGACTTCAGGAGGAGAAAGAATCAACACAGCAGTATTTCCATCCTAGGAGAGGAGGTAGAGGTGGTGGAGGAATACAAGTACCTTGGAGTTCAGCTGGACAACAGACTAGAGTGGAAATGCAACACAGAATACATCTACAAGAAAGGTCAGAGCAGACTCTACTTCTTAAGGAAGCTGAGATCTTTTAATGTCTGCACCAAGATGTTGCAAATCTTCTATAGGTCTGTTGTGGAAAGTGCAATCAGCTTTGCAGCCATCTGCTGGGGCAGCAGCATCAGAACCAGAGACTTGAAGAGAATCAACAAACTGATCAGGAAAGCTGGATCTGTGCTGGGAGTATCTCTGGAGCCGCTGGAGCTGATTGTACAAAAAAGAATGCTGGACAAGCTGATGAAGATGATGGAGGACTCTTCTCACCCTCTGCACGACACAGTGATCAAACAACAGAGTGTGTTCAGTGAGAGGCTTCTTCAGGTCCGATGCAAGACCGAAAGATACAAAAGATCATTCCTGCCTGCAGCCATTAGCCTCTACAACAAGAACAGACCTTGATTTTTATTATTGTATTGTTGTCTTCATTGTTGTTTTTATTGTTGGACAAAAAAAAACAAAAAAAAAAACTACTACAACGTTGAATTTCCCTTCTGGGATAAATAAAGTATTTTTCATTTCATTTTCATTTTATTTCATTATGAATAATGTATTAGAATAAAATGCACTTCATAATGCCAGACTGCCAACTATAGAAATTGCTATGTATGAATAAGATAAATCTATATTAATATTCACAATATAAACATCTGCTTTAGTTAATGTAAAATCACTAAACATAAAAAATGTTTTGATACTCATTAATGAGCAGTTTATTTCTATAGAAGAGCCTGATCAGACCAATAAATCTGGAGAAAAACCTTTGCTGCTACTTTGGCTACATGCAGAAAAAGTTTATTTCCACCATGTATGTTTACTAGTGTTTACTAGTAAGAAGCCTTAGGTAAAGTCAGTCAATAACATGGCAAAAAATAGATTACAATTGGACTGAATTCATTATATAATTAAATCTGGACCTGTTAATGTTAATTGGACTTGCTGCTTTGCCTATTACAGTCAGTAAATAATGCCATATAAAGGCAGAAACAAAGAATGGATGGACGGATGTAAACAACAACCCATCATTTATTGTGTTTCTCATCAGCGAACCTTTTGTGTCAAGGCAAAACTGATAAGAGCCCCACAAGGTGCAAGAGGAAGTGCTACAACATTCGCTGATAATCTGGGTATAACAAATACAAGGATGTCTGTTTAATTATTTGGATAGTCTACGCATAATAATTTGCTTCTGTTTTAGGTAATAATGGGCAAATACAGTATGTGATATTTGGTTTCATCTGCCTGCCTAATAAATATTAAATCCACTACTTGCTGATGTAGTTGATGCATTAGGAAAAATTATGCAGCACAGAGCTTCAGTTTTTGTTGTTGTGAACTAATTGTGAAATATTTTACATTTATATTTGGCTGTTATGTGTTAATAATCTTGTAAAATAGAATAATAAAAAAAAACAAATTGCTACCACATGGGGGAGTGTCTTAAAATTATAGCAGAGAACATATTTTAAGTTTAGAGCCTTTGGTGTGGTTGGTTGTGGTGACTGTCAGTCACTGGTTTGTTCCTTAAGTTTCCATTTCCAAAGAACAGAAACCTAAAAGGAAGTAACAACTGCTCTCATAAACAGAGAGAGACAGCATCTAGTCAAACCAGGTAAGCTCCCTTAATTTTTGATTAAAATATGGTTTTAATTACTTTTGTCAAAACATACAGTATTTCTAAAATTAAAACTTTTAAACATATGATGCATTTTTCTTTCAAGTTTTAGAGCTTGTTTACACAGCAAACTGTCATCTTAATCTAAAACCTTTTATGCAATCAAAGCAGACTTCATAAAAACAAACTTACTTTTAACATTTTTTGTTTAATGGGAAAAAAATGTCACATTCAATAGTTCATAACACAGGATACTAAGTTGCAGATATAAAAATGTATTGCTTTTGTGATTTACTTTAAATGATTTTCGAACTACTGACAAATATTAAAGGGACTTAAGGCAGCTTTACAAAATCTGACTCAAAGCTGCCGCGACAGTTAGCTGCAGCCACCAGCCAAGCCGGCACGGGAGCGCGCACAGACACTTTACAGACTGTTCGTCTTCACAGCACTGCACCGGGGAGGCTGTATTTCTGTATAGGACGTACCAATGACATGAACTGATGATCTGTCTGCAATGTCAGCCACACGTGACATGTGTGGACACGTAGCCACATGGATCAATTATTTCGTCCGGTAAAGAAAGACAGGACACCAAGGAGCCGGATGAAGTTCATGAATTAATGGAGCTGTGCTTTTTGTGTGTGTGCGCTTTCAGAAACTTTTTTTTTTTTTTTATCGGTGCTACACATAATGTGACACGACCAATTTAGAAAACGGCATATTATCGAACTAGTGTTTGCTGTAAAATTACTACAAACAAAACTTTTATCATGTGGCTACAGCAGCTGCTAACGTCTCAGGCTTTCAGTCAAATAG
>SSNP01000236.1:354788-370098 GCA_006937955.1 Pachypanchax playfairii
AAACTCAACTTGTCGTGTTTGGAGGGGAAAGAATGCTGAGTTGGATCCAAAGAACACCATACCTACTGTAAAGCATGGGGGTGGAAACATCATGCTTTGGGGCTGTTTTTCTGCAAGGGGACCAGGACGACTGATCCGTGTAAAGGAAAGAATGAATGGGGCCATGTATCGTAAGATTTTGAGTGAAAACCTCCTTCCATCAGCAAGGGCATTGAAAATGAGACGTGGCTGGGTCTTTCAGCATGACAATGATCCCAAACACACCGCCCGGGCAACGAAGGAGTGGTTTCGTAAGAAGCATTTCAAGGTCCTGGAGTGGCCTAGCCAGTCTCCAGATCTCAACCCCATAGAAAATCTCTGGAGGGAGTTGAAAGTCCGTGTTGCCCAGCGTCAGCCCCAAAACATCACTGCTCTAGAGGAGATCTGCATGGAGGAATGGGCCAAAATACCAGCAACAGTAGCTATGTTTACATGGGCACATTTAATCGGAATAAACGCCCAATCGGATAAAAAAGACGTCATGTAAACATGTCAATCAGAATGTTTTGATCCGATGCAGCCTGATCCGAAAGAAATTTACTTCCGATCGAGAGGGGTGGTTTTGTCCGATCTTCATTCGGATAGACTTGCATGTACACACCCATTCGGAAAGAAAGGGTGAAAAAAGCCCACTGCGCATGCGTACAACTTCAGCGTGACGTCTTTCTGCTTTCGCAGACCCAAGTAGAAAACATAGCGGGAAGTAAACAGAAGTGGTCTGCTGGTGCAGTCATCCTGTCATCCTGCTCTCCTCTCCTGTGGTGGAGGAGCAGTAGCAATATCTATTCAGCCTCTAGCTTGGTTAATGCGACCAGTAAAAACCCAAACATAAAGGTAATCACCTGCAGAAGGTCCATATTGGGGATAACGTGAGTCAGCTTGAGCACACGATGGGGAGGGAAATACGTGCAGAAAGGACGGAGTTTGTTTACTTTTTTTTCTTCCCCCGGAAAGACAACTCGCTGTGCACATGCTCAACTCATTTAACCTGATTGAGTGCTTGGTGCATGTGTACTCATGGCATGATCAGATCATTTCAGTTAGTGTTCATGTGAACAGGGATTTGGGAATTCCGATCGACCAAAATTTTAATCAGATTGGGGAAATTTGGCGCATGTAAACGTAGCTAGTGTGTGAAAACCTTGTGAAGACTTACAGAAAATGTTTGACCTCTGTCATTGCCAACAAAGGCTATATAACAAAGTATTGAGATTAACTTTTGTTATTGACCAAATACTTATTTTCCACCATAATTTGCAAATAAATTCTTTAAAAATCAGACAATGTTATTTTCTGGATTTTTTTTCCTCATTTTGTCTCTCATAGTTGAGGTATACCTATGATGAAAATTACAGGCCTCTCTGATCTTTTTAAGTGGGAGAACTTACACAATTGGTGGCTGACTAAATACTTTTTTGCCCCACTGTATATTTCCTTGTCCCAAAGAGGGATGGCGGGTTTCGCCCCATCCTCGAATACCTGAACTAGTACCTCAAGGTGCTGCGATTTCACATGCTTCAGATGGTGGATGTCCTCCATGCTGTCTCAAAGGGGGATTGGTTCACATGTGTCGACCTACAGGACGCATATTTCCATGTGCTTGTGACCCTGTGCCACAGGCAATTTCTACGCTTTGCCTTTTAAGGTCAGACTTACTAATTCAAAATCCTTCCCTTTGGTCTTTCTCTCGCTCCTTGTACCTTAACCAGGTGTGTGGCTGCAGCACTAGCGCCCCTTCAGGCCCAGGGAATGCAGATCCTTCCATACCTGGACGACTGGCTTGTGTGTGCTCCAACTCAGAAGCAGGCACAGAACGACATGTCCACCCTAATAGACCATGTGTCTCAGCTAGGCCTGTCAGTGAACTTTGCAAAGAGTTCCCTGATACCGAGTCGTCGGGTGACCTTCAACGGGATTGCTCTCGACTCTCTAACTATGACTGCCTCCCCATCCCCACAGAGAGTAGAGGATGTGGTTTCTCTGGTCTCTCGGGTCCTACAGCGTGTGAGGTTGCCCTATGGTCTGCTTTTGCAGTTGCTGGGCAAACTGACAGCCATGTCCGTAGTGGTACCATTAGGGCTTCTGTCCTTACGCCCCCTACAGGTTTGGGTGAACAACCTTGGCCTGCATCCCAAACGGCACCAGCACAGACTTGTTCACCTCTCCAGTCAGTGCCTAAGCTACCTCGAGCCCTGGAGAAACAGAGACTTCATCTGCAAGGGGGTCCCTTTAGGCTCCCTTCCCTCTCGTTGGGAGGTTGTGGTCACAGATGTGTCTCTCTCTGGCTGAGGCGCTGTGTGGAACCACAGAATGGTCAGAGGTGTCTGGAGTCCCCAGGAGAGACATATGCACATAAATGTTCTGGAGCTACGTGCGGTTCGACAAGCTCTCAAGCATTTCCTGCCTGCCCTGGAAGGGAAGCATGTCCTAGTCCGGTCGGACAACACATCAAAAGTCTTCCACATCAATCACCAGGGAGGCACCAGATCCATCCAGTCACTGGCAGAGGCTCAGAAGCTCCTGCTGTGGGCTTTACCCCACCTACGGAGTGTCAATGCAGCCCACCTGCCTGGCATACAGAACTCTGCTGCGGATCTACTCCCCAGGCAAAAACCACTGCTAGGAGAGTGGCGTCTGAACCCGACTGTGGTCAGAATGATCTGGCAGAGGTATGGCGTGTTGGAACCAGAGAGTCCCTTAGGGCAAGATGCTCTGGCACACCCATGGCCAAACGGACTCCTGTATGCCTTTCCCCCTCTTCCGTTACTGATGCTGACACTTCACAGGATCGAGAAGAGCAACCACAGAGTGCTGCTGGTTGCTCCATTTTGGCCAGGGAGGATCTGGTTCCCCATGACTTGCAGACTTCTCAACGGGGATCCGTGGCCTCTTCCTCATAGGACAGATCTCCTCTCACAACTACAAGAGAGCATTTGGCACCATTGCCCATAGCGCCTTCGCCTGCACCTGTGGCCATCTAAGGGCTGGACTCCTTGCTAGACTCTTGTGACCAGGCTGTTGTTCAGACAGTCCTAAGCGCATGAGCTAAGTCTACTAGGCTGTTATATGACAACAGATGGAAACTGTTTGTCCAGTGTTGTAAGGGTCAAAGGGTGGAGCCAGAGTGCTGTCCGGTACCAGTATTGCTTACCTCTCTTCAACAATTACTAGACAAAGGTCTTTCTGTCTTGACTCTCAAAGTCTATGTTGCTGCAATTTCTGCACGTCACATCTTTGTAGATGGTCAGACTGTAGGTTCGCACTCCTTGGTGTGTCGGTTCATGAAGGGAGCTCTTCGCTTGCGTCCCCCGAGGCTTGCACGAGTACCCTCTTGGGACCTTCCACTAGTCCTGGAAGGCTTATGCTCCCCACCTTTTGAACCAGTCGGGGATGCTGAGTTTGTATCAATCAAGACTTCTTTCCTCCTTGCAATCTCTTCAGCAAAGCGAGCGAGTGAGCTTCATGCTTTATCGGTTGCTGGTGACTGTTTACAGTGAAATTCGGATGGTTCTGGCGTTACCTTGTGGCCCAACCCATCCTTCTTGCCCAAGAGACTCTCTGTCTTTCATATTAACTAGCCTGTATCCGGATCACATGAGCCTGTTCCAAGTCTCTTGTGTCCTGTTCGAATGTTGCAACGATACACCAGTGTTACTGCTGACATTCGTAAGACTGATGCCCTGTTCGTTTGTTACGGTGGTCACAGGAAAGATCACGCTGTCTCGAAACAGCGACTCTGGCATTGGGTTGTTAACGCTATCTTACAGGCGTACACATCTCAGAGTCTCACGCCTCCTAAAGTCAGATGCCATTCCACCAGAAAGATGTCTACCTCCTGGGCTGTGCTGTGTGGAGTTTCACTGAGTGACATCTGTGCCGCTGTTGCGTGGGCCTCATCTTGTACATTTGCCAGCTTCTACCGAGTTAATGTGGCTGCTCCCCATCCGGTGGCCACAGAGGTTCTGTCTGCTTCATCCATCCAAAACTGAGATTGGTGAGTCAGACTCTTCGTGACCTTGTTGGTATTAAGTCATCCAGGTGCTAAGCACCGCCCTCTGGTGGTCAGAAGGAATGAAATAGAATAAGAGTTACGTATGTAACTACGGTTCTATGAATTCCGGATGACCGCCAGAGTTGCCTGTCAGTCCGAGTCCTTGTAAGTACTCCGAAAAAGGAACGTGACTTGGGTGACACAGGTATATGTAGGCTACCACGACGTCACCCAGGTCACGTCCAATGGCGTGACTTTGTTGGTAATATGAACCCGAACCTCTGTGCTGTGCACGCATAGACATCCAGGTGCTAAGCACCGCCCTCTGGCGGTCATCTGGAATTCATAGAACCGTAGTTAGGGGCGGCTGTGGCTCAGTGGTTAGAGCGGTTGTCCTCCAATTTGAAGGTTGGTGGATCGATCCCGGCTTCCACCGCCACATGTCGAAGTGTCCTTGGGCAAGACACTGAACCCCATGTTGCCCCCCGATCTGCGTATCGGGTTGTGTGAGTGTTAGCCCCTACCCTCTCCCCCCGGCTTACATATCGGGTTGTGTGAATGGGTGAATGTAAAACTTGTAGTGTGAAAGCGCTTTGAGTAGTTTGAATGACTAGAAAAGCGCTATACAAATACAGGACATTTACCATTTACCATAGTTACATATGTAACTCTCGTTTAGGTGAAAGATGAGGTGACTTATTTTATTTAATAAAATTATTTACTACTAAACTGGTAAATGTGTAGGCTGCACATTTACAAGTTTAGTGGTAGATTAAATATAATTTTAGTTGAAGTGATTTGAGTACAGGTTATTACACAAGAACTAAATATTTATTTCATAGAGAAAATAAACTGAAAAAGCTGTGTGTGGATGCATGTGTAGCTTTTGTTTTATTATTTTACACTCCTACATCAATAGGCATCCAACCAAACTCCCTCATGGCGTTTTACAATAATTGGGTGGTGGTGGCCAGGGATGATATCAAAATTCCCGACCTTATTGTCACAGTCCGCCCCTGGGCAGAAGGCAGGGAGGAGCAATGTTGTGCTGTGGGTTCAGTATTCTCCGTTTTTCTACACTGACTGACTGAAACAGATTAATCGCGCTGTCAGATATGAGTCCTACACATGTCGTGCATTTGCCACAGACAGAACTCACACGTCCACAGCTTTTTGCATAGTTAGTGCGGTGAGTCATACCTGCGCTGCTCTAACTTCACCTTGACTTTAGGCTAAAAACTAAAGAGGAGTAATTATGTCCTTATGCCCCGCCTCCTTGCTGCCTGCCACTGTGTTCACGTAAAACAACAGAGACGCTGATGCTCCAGCTTTAGGAAGCAGTGAAAAAAAATCTTGGCATTTTTCTGCCGTGACGCTAGAATTTCAGCCATGGTGCAGCGCCACGGTAAAGTCAACGTTGGGGAAACACTGCCTATTGTTCTCTACAACATCAGTCAACACTGCCCTTCTGCCATTTTGCAGAGGGATTTGATATCAGCTGTTGAGATAAAACAAATTCCTTCAAGGAATCCATGACAGAAATATTTCAAAGCAAATATGTATGCAAGGATATTTTTATCCTATTTCTACCAAAATGATTTCTGACATTATTATTAGGACAGTAACTTGTTCTCACTGAGTCTGTTGAAATTTTATAATCACTATAAAAAATGACAGGCTGAAGCTAGTTCAGTCCATATTAAGAAACACGATGAGATGTGTTAGCATGTTGTTAGCTGGATTTCATTCATCAGTATGGATGAATATTAAAAGGTTCTGAAATCTCTTTACAGGGTATAAAGATGGTGAGAAAAACAACAGGTTTTTCTGTAGCACTGTTCCTGATCCTGACCTCCGTGTCTGCTGTTCAAAGACGTCCAAATTCAATTGATGAGCTGAGAAGAATTTACCAGAATGAAAGCACCAACATTTTAGAGCTACTTAACTGGTTTGCTAATGTAGTTCAAATTAATGGTAACAACATCAGGCTGACCTTTAACCCAGACTGTGATTATGGCTCACATCATTATGGAAACTACCAAGATATGTTGGATCCACTCCCTGGGGGGTACAAATACTACACAGTTGGTAACATTCATAAAGACAGGGAGATCTCACTTCCATCTTGTGTCCGAAGGCAGGGTCCTGGATGGAACCGAGCTCGGATCATCTTTAGTGCCAGACAGATAGAAGGATACACAGAATTTTTATAACTGAGCATGAAACCCAAAATTACGATGAGGCACATACATATGAGGTCACTCTCAACCTTTTACATGAATTCAGGGTGCAGAACCAACAACATGTTCTTAGAAATCAGAGACAGAACTTTGGAAATGCATCGCGTTTACAGGCAACTTACAGTTCTAACCCATACAATTTCACACCTCAATCAAACATAAGGACAACCAATGCAGATGATTGCTTGGGTACTTTCTGTGTTGTTGTTGTTGTTGTTGTTGTTTTCATTTGTTTTCTTTTACTGTCACTCTCAAGTAATATGAGAAAATAATCTGTTTTTTCAGATATTAGAACATTAGACATGACATTCCAGATGATAAATGTGGTGCTTTCATTAAAAAGAAAAACAGGTCAACAGAATGTCCCCCCAAAAATATATTTCTTAGAACTAGAATTTGTGAAAACATTCATTTCTTAGCATAAATTTTTCTACTGAAATAAATTTTAAATAATGAAAGGAATTCTTATTTGGTATAATGTACTTTGACAGTAAAATCTTTGTTTGTACTGTATACAATAACACACTTTTTGGCTTTCGTCAGCTACAATTAATATTCTGATAACAAACTCAGTGATGAGTCCTTATGTGATGGGGATAAAGAAAAAATCATTTTTTGAAATGGAAAAACTCCACATACGCTAGATTTTTTTCATTTATAGAAAAGTGTATATGACCTTACATAAATATTGTGTGAAATGTACAGCTTCTAGTCTGTCACCAGGTTTTTGAAAAGCCTCTGTGTTAGTGCAAAAGGAACAGATGTGGTTTTGATAAATACAAAAACCAAGCAGCACAAACTATCATAAACTGCCACAAACACTGCTTGAAGAAAATTGTGATGAAAACGTTTTTGTACAGTTTCCTTCAGCAACCTTGATCAGAAAATGTTTGTGCTTCAGTTATTGCTCAGTTTCTATAGTGTGATGTGTTGGTTTGTTTGTACTTAAACTGTTTTGATCTTAAATCAACAAAGATAACTAAGTTTTGTCCTATTCACTATATTTTTATTAGAAGATCTGCAGCAGATAATTGTATATATTGGTGATTAATAAATGTTTTTTTCAAACCAAAAGTCTTCAAAATTATTTTGTTTGAACAATGTAAATGCATGCAAACACAGAGATGCAGAATCATCTACAATGATTACATAGGCTACACCCACAAAAATATGCAACAAAGCTTCATGACTCCTCCTGTAAAAACTGCAGGGACTTGGCCCACTGACTCTTGCCCAGTTAGAGTTACAGCCAAATAAGTGGAGCCTTGGTCACAGTGATCCGGATGAACCGCTGCCAACACACTACCAACAATTTTTGAATCATCTCCTACAGCCTCCTTAATGCTTATAAGTATTTACTAGTGTTTGTGGCCCGTTTAGAAGTTTGTGGCCAGGTCGATGGTCTGGTCCAAGATTTTCCACTAACGTGCTACAAAAACCCTCTGCATGGAAACGCTGCTGAAATGTCTTCCAAACAACCTAAGCACAGCAAACAATGATCAGGGATCATTTACTTTTTATTTACTTCTAAAATTGTGGCGGACTGTCTGTTTTTACACACAGAACTTTGGAGATAATGGACCTCCACCATTAATATTCTTTGACCTGTGCCGATAGCCAGAGGATCTTCCTAACAACCACTTGAAATTACCATGAGTTACACATGAGGGTGCCATTTGTGAACCTTACGAAAAAAAATTCTGTAAGATGGTTGTCAGTAGACCAGAGGAAGTTTCCAATACACCTGTAATCTAGTTCTGAAGAAACTGGATATGATTAGTGGTTAAATGAGACTATGGTGTGGGGTGCAGACCCATTAAAATCCCTGTTCAAACAAACTAAAACTCATGATCTTTGTGCTTGTGATGCAAATAGGGTGACACACTGAACAAGTTTTTAATAAACAGTCCTTTTCAACATTTTCTGAATCACATGTAGCAGTTTTAAAGACTCTTTATCAGAAGTATTTTGCTCGGCTTGCACTGCAACACATCACTGATCTCCAACCCGCGCACTCACTTCAATTTCATATGCAAGAAAAAATACTGACAACAGAAGATAAAAACGAATCTCCTTCAATACTAAACTGTGCGCTCCGATATTAGGCTTTGGTGGCTGTGGCATAGAAGAGTAGCTGACTGGCAACTGGACGGTTTGCTGTATCACTCCTATCTTCCCTGAACCATATGTACCACCAGCCCTCCCTTGAAATAAAGTTTATTTAAATTGGATCTTTCTTAAAATTGTGATCAACTGGTGATTCAGCGTTGTGGATGAAGGGATAGATAGACTGCATGCAGTGTTTCAGCGGCGGAGACTCCAACATTTGGGTAAGATGATGACATATCACACACAACTCACTGAGTAAGTTGAATATCAAAGTCATTTCTGCAATAATGATAATAATAATAATAATCCCCTTTCTTACATAAAGTTGTACTTGATATACTAGCCAGCTAGCCGCTGAAACACTGCATGCAGTCTATCTATCCCTTCATCCACACCGCTGAATCACCGGTTGATCACAGCAGCAGGGTGAGCAGTAGTTTTCTTATGAATATTAATGAGAAAGGCGTAACCACCATGCAAAAACCGCTACCATCCAGCTGTCAGTCCGGCTGAGAATGGCCAATAGGAGGATGGCCCGCCCATGACACAACTTTCACATCGAGAGCAAAATCCTGAGGCGAGAGCAAAAACTTAGGTTTTGAGAGAAAGAAGAAAAAAGTTTTGAGAGAGAATGATTTTTCTCAGAGAGAAAATATTTTTACTTTGATAGCAAAAAAAACAATATTAGAGTGCAAAGACAGGGTTTTTGAGAGTTCTCCCCCCCTTTGGAGATATTTAAAAAAATAATAATAATTTTATATATTATATGGCAAAATTATTTATCTAAAAACTTTTTTTAGTCTCAAATATTATTATTTTTTACTATCACTGTGAATAATTTTTCTCTCAAATATACACTCACCGGCCACTTTATTAGGTACACCATGCTAGTAACGGGTTGGATCCCCTTTTGCCTTCAGAACTGCCTCAATTCTTCATGGCATAGATTCAACAAGGTGCTGGAAGCATTCCTCAGAGAGTTTGGTCCATATTGACATGATGGCATCACACAGTTGGCGCAGATTTGTCGACTGCACATCCATGATGCGAATCTCCCGTTCCACCACATCCCAAAGATGCTCTATTGGATTGAGATCTGGTGACTGTGGAGGCCATTTGAGTACAGTGAACTCATTGTCATGTTCAAGAAACCAGTCCGAGATGATTCCAGCTTTATGACATGGCGCATTATCCTGCTGAAAGTAGCCATCAGAAGTTGGGTACATTGTGGTCATAAAGGGATGGAAATGGTCAGCAACAATACTCAGGTAGGCTGTGGCGTTGTAACGATGCTCAATTGGTACCAAGGGGCCCAAAGAGTGCCAAGAAAATATTCCCCACACCATTACACCACCACCACCAGCCTGAACCGTTGATACAAGGCAGGATGGATCCATGCTTTCATGTTGTTGATGCCAAATTCTGACCCTACCATCCGAATGTCGCAGCAGAAATCGAGACTCATCAGACCAGGCAACATTTTTCCAATCTTCTATTGTCCAATTTCGATGAGCTTGTGCAAATTGTAGCCTCAGTTTCCTGTTCTTGGCTGAAAGGAGTGGCACCCGGCATGGTCTTCTGCTGCTGTAGCACCATCTGCCTCAAAGTTCGACGTACTGGCCATTCTCCTCTGACCTCTGGCATCAACAAGGCATTTCCGCCCACAGAACTGCCGCTCACTGGATATTTTTTCTTTTTCGGACCATTCTCTGTAAACCCTAGAGATGGTTGTGCGTGAAAATCCCAGTAGATCAGCAGTTTCTGAAATACTCAGATCAGCCATTCTGGCACCAACAACCATGCCACGTTCAAAGTCACTCAAATCACCTTTCTTCCCCATACTGATGCTTGGTTTGAACTGCAGGAGATTGTCTTGACCATGTATACATGCCTAAATGCACTGAGTTGCCGCCATGTGATTGGCTGATTAGAAATTAAGTGTTAACGAGCAGTTGGACAGGTGTACCTAATAAAGTGGCCGGTGAGTGTAGTTATTTTGCTTTCACTTTTCTTTTCCTTTCTCACATCACTTATTTTTTTGCATTTAATAAAAACACAAAAAAACCTCCATACCACTGGAGCTCAGGTGTTCTTACTTTCAATCTAGGTAATACTGTTTATATCTTGATTTTTAAAAAAATGCATAATTTAAACAATGTGTACTAACCACCTGTCATTAACATTAAGCACTAATTATTGCAAGCTAGTAAATTTATCAGATAATACACAGAGTGTAACATTTATTAAAGCAGCCATGACAAATCAAAATCTAACAAAATAACAGACAACTAAAAAGACCTTTGTCCACAATGATTTAATGTGTGTGTATTTGTCTACGTATAAACATGAGATCACATCCTTTTGAGATGCTCAGAGGCAGCACACAGCTGTTCATGGTTACACTCCTTAAATAAACCAAAACAAAGCGTGTCATTACAGCACCTTGTGCCGTTCTACATCCACCACAAAACACAGAACATCACTTATCAGCCTGTTCATCAGTTACTCTCCCTTGGGCAAGACATTCTTAAGCCTGTGTTCAGGGTATGCATGTATCCACACGAGAAGACATACAAAAAAGCTTAAAAGCAGCCATGTATTATTCATAGATCACGCAATCCCTTTGGCAAAATGTCTTATGGGTCAAATTGGCCACACACAAACATCTGAACAGTTTCCAACTGTATTCTGCTGTGGCACAGGAAGTGACAAAAGGGGAGGGGGAATGAGAAAGTTTTTTAGCCACTAAATAAAGTAAATATATGGATTGAATGAGTTTATGCCATCTGGTGGTTAAAGTAAACTTTACAAAAAACACTTTCACATGTTTTAAGACTATCTTTCCCTATCTGTCCTGCACAATAATGTTCCTCATTTGTTTGTCTCTTTCCACTTCCTATCTGTTACTCTATTCTTCCCAGACATCTTTCTTGAAGAGGGCCTCCACATGTTCAACTGAGCAGGAAGGTGGTAAATATGAGCCAAATGTGGCAGAATTTGAGACTTAATCTCCTTCCATTTCCTTGCTCATTTCCTTTCTTCTCACACAAGGCCAGGTTTCAGATATTCAACATGCTCATGAGCTGACAGAGTCACTGTGGCAGCAGTGACAGAAAAGTTAAAAAATAAAACCTTTTTTGTAAGAGGTACAAAACAAAAACTTGTTGTGCATTTCTTTTAATTGAATGTTTAGTGGAAAGAGACAGAAAACAAACTCAGAGCTTAAACAAGTGATGGTTTATAGTCTATTTTTATGAAAAAGGTTTTATGACCTCCAGATTTGGAATGCATCGCCTCCCCTACCGCCTACGCCTGGATACAACCTAACCAGAAAGAGCAACACAAGAGCACAGCTGTGTCCAGATAGCAGAGAGACACAAACACACAGCAGTGTAAAGACAAGCTGTTCTAACAACCTAGGAGAGACAAAAGTTAGTAACTCAAAATAAAATTTCAAGTATCTATAATAATAAACAGATTTTTACCTTTTATAACAAGATTCTAAATCTAATTTCAACCAGGTCAACTTATAATTTTAAAAAACAATAAAAACATGCTGTCAATACTCTTACTACTAATCTTCAGCTTGCTCTAAAAAAAAACCTAAAACAATGACAATTGTAGCTCCCCGAATAAATCAAGAATGCCTATGACCACTTAAGTAAATGTGAAACTTTTCCAATAATTCTGACAGAAAAGTTTGCCTTTAGAATGATGATAAAAAGCTGACACTTGTCCTAAATAGAAAGTTCTTTTGTTGTTCGTTTATTTCTCTTTTAAAGTATTTATTGCTGTGTGTTGATAAATATATGACATTTGTATTAACCAACATGAACTACCTAAAGGGTTACTCATTCTGCTTATGGTAAAAGTTACTATAAAAACACTTGAGCCCCTCATCAGACCCACACAGAATGGAGCTTAATCAGCTGTGGCAAGAAAATTAAAACTGATGTGTTTCAGTAAACCAATAAGACTTCTTATGTCACAAAAGCAAAACAAATAATGAACACAAAAATTCACAAATTATAGAGATCTGAATAAAAAATGAATAAACCTACAGTAACCTTCAAGTCTAACATAAGTAAATACAGCTAAACATTTTCAGTTTGTGCTTTTTTTTTTAAAGCTCTCTTGGGAGCAGAGCTGGGATTAAAGAGGGCCATTTCATACACATTTCAGGACTTTTTGGTTATTTCTTAAGTATTAACCAGTAATATGAAACATTTTATATCTAAAAAACGTCAGGAAACACTTATTAACAGACCTTTCAATCTGTCTGGGTTAAAATTCGGGTGGTTCCGGCTCCTTCAGTCAGGCTGCTTCGTCAGCAGCTCGTTCATATTCATTGTTCGAATTTGCTGGACTCTGATTGGCTAGCAAACTAGCCTATGAGAGCAAAGAATACTGTTTCCTGCCCTGCTGTGCAAGTTCCACCCCTTTAGTTAATGTTGCTACATCCGACAAACACGACCAGCGCGACAGATTATCATGACAGGAAGAGGTATTCCCCTGTGTGTCAGTGACCGTTTTTGGAGCAACACCTTTGCGACATCCTCCAAATCAAACCAGTCTTCATCTCCTCTCTCTCTCTGGATCAGCTCTGCTGAGTGGCATCCATCCGCTCGGAGCCAGACTCCATCACAGCCAGCAAGTACTCACAGCTGCCAGCACCTCGAAAGCTCGGCCGGGTGGACCGCGCCATCTCTTAGGATGCTCCTCAGCACTGAGCTCCCCCTGACATCTAGTAAGTAGTTAGTAGATGTGGGCGCACCGCTTCACCATCTTGTTTGGAGTTAGGGTTAGGGTTAGGGTTATGTTTGTCGGACCTGCTCACATATTAACGGTTGTGTGATTGTGTGATTGGACAATGGTCGTTTTGGGGCCGGGGCCAGCTAAAAGGTCAAGTAATGACACTCCAACCAGCATTTAAGCTACACACTGAATGATCTGGCACACCGCCAAACACAAAAGCAGCATTGGGAACATCTGTTTCTGTCAATTATGATTGAAAACTCCCTTGCAGTGGCCATCACTTCATCAGTCCTATAGATCAACAGGTCATATTGAATGTGTTTGTCTGACCCTGCATGTGACCAAGTCATGTGACCAACACCATTTGATGACATATTCACCGATCACTGCCATTAGAACGATTTGTGTAAATGTCACTGAGTAAAAATTCTTGACAAACATCATTTTAGCCAATCCAACTACTTTAAAAGAAAGCTTTCACTTTAAAAACGGAATGAACTGAGGTACTAATTAATAATATAATAACAATAATTATAATAATAATATGCTTTTCTGCTGACAGAGTCACTGTTGCAGCAGTGACAGAGAAGTTAAAAAATAAAACTTTTTTGTAAGAGTTACAAAACAATCTTGTTGTGCATTTCTATTAATTAGATGTTTAGTGGAAAGACACAGAACACAAACTCAGAGCTTTAAAAAGTGATGGTGAGGTGATATTAAAAGAAAGCTTTTACTTTGAAAGCAGAAGGAGCTGAGGAGGTACTTACTGTCTGTTGGTCTGGTTGTGGGTAATTCTGTGACAGGAAACATCTCCTTCTCCACCTGTGGCTCTGTCAGGGCTGGCAAGGAAGAAATAGGCTCAGGTGGTGGGTGGTTGCTGTTCTCTAATGCGTTGCCTGACACCAACCTGTCCTGTTGCTTTAAGGCAGGCATCTCTGGTCTTCTAGAGACCCCATCAATGGTGCTGAGGTGAGGAGAGGGGGGTTCTGCTCTTCTTTGAGGAGGCTCAGGGATCCTAGAAACTGGAGCAGATGACAGTTGAGCATCCACCCTCCTAGGAGGGGCCGGGGGGTCTTGGGGCTTTGTCATGCCGAGATCTGCCCGCCTGTTTGTTGAGCTGGAGATGGAGTTGGAGGAGCTGTCCAGGGCGTTACTCCTGCTGCTCAGGCTCACCTCAGGCCGCTTGAGACCAAAACGAGCGATGCCAGCACTGGGTGAGCTGTCAATCTGTTTGGACGAGACCTCGATGGACATTTCTGTCCGGCGGGATGAGGCTGAGTCAGAGTTACGACCCCCTGATAAATCGATGCGTCTCATGCCAGTCTTGGGGGAACGTAGGTTGGAAGTCTCGGAGACGGTGGATCTGGAGGAGGAGTAGTCCGAGTTGCGGGAACTCAGGTCGTAACTCCGCTGGCTGGATGTGGAGGATGTGGACGAACGTAAGGGGTTGGTGGTGCGGCGAGACAGAGGCGAAGGGGTTGTGGATGTATCTGAGTCCTCTACCTCAAAGGACCGTTTCAGTGCTGGAAAACACAAACATCTGTGAATAGCTGAGAAAAATAAGACAAAAACAGAGTGATGGATACTGACTTTTTTTTGGCTGCAACAAAAGTACAAACAAGGAGTAAAAAAATCTTTAAAAGACATAAGTCCCTCAACACACGTGAACTAGCTAAATCTTACCTGACTTTGCGCGCCTCACGTAGCTCTTTAGCATGTTGTATGTAAATGATAATACCCCAGAATATATGTATATACAGTATATTTACAACCAGCAAACGGCACCCGAAAAGATCACTATGTTCAAAATAAGCCCAATAAACGACAAGAGAGACTAGTCATAACTTTAAAATCTGATACAGTTGTCTAATTCAATTCTGCTCATCATGTGCACCTGGACAGACCACGCCCAATAAAAGCCATTATTAATGACGTCAACAGAATCATGAACTACATTTCTGGTCATACTTTTTATTTTTTATTTTATTTAACTTTGTACAGTAAAGGAAAAAATAATGAGATGCTTGAGGTTTAGTAAGAATATTAAAAATGTTGAACTCAAACAAATTTTAATAACTAATTTTAATTGGAGTTAAAGCAGAACTAAGTAAGTTTTGCTCTCGCTCTCCCCCTACTGGTCCCCTGTGAAAGCTGACTGTCGTAACGTTCCCCCGCC
>SSNP01000236.1:376598-389481 GCA_006937955.1 Pachypanchax playfairii
AATTCAATTCAATTCAATTCAATTCAATTCAATTCAATTCAATTCAATTCATTTCAATTCAATTCAATTCAATTCAATTCAATTCAATTCAATTTATAAAGCAACAGTTTATAACAAAAGTAATTTTAATGGCACTCTAAAGTATACTCGTAACTGGGTAAATTTTGAAATGGCACTTAACCCAACATGCATGTTTTTGGTTTATGATAGGAAACCAGACACCCAAACATGCAAAAGAAGAACACATGCCATTTGGAAAAGTCACAGTAGGGAGTCAAGCTCAAGCCCCTGAGTGTGACAGTGCAACACAACAAACAAATCAGCAGATGTTGCAGTATTTTAAAGGAATTACAACTCTTTTTATTTGCAATTCTATTTATATTTGAATTCTAGTAGGAATGTTTCAGGTTGGAAATGTAAATACTCTTAAAGTATACATTTGTGCTTTATTTGTCAAAAACATTTCCATTCACCACAAAGTGGAGAAGAAAAACATAAATTCCACTCGCTATGCAACAGAGAAGATTTCAGTGTGAATTTGTCACAGCATGAAGTGTGTAATGACTTTCCCTGGACTGGCCTTCAGTAAAGGTTCTTCTACAATGCAATCAACTGAAAAAACAGCAGAGACTAGTTTTAAAACCAAACAAAGGCTTGATGTGTGGGACATGCAGAGTGACACTTGGTGTCTCCCCCTGCAACAGCACAGCAGCTGCGTCATTAGCAGGAAGGCTGTCTTGGCTGGTTGTCTGGAAAGGCCTGATCATGCTGATAAGGAGGTAGACTCCTGAAAATGATCCTCAGTAAGAGGTCCCTTCCTCTTTTTTACAGACTGAGTCATTCTTAACAATCAGCTGTAATTGTCATAAGTCTAAAAACAACAATAACAAAAAAAAGTTAAAAAATATATTTTCATGAATCCTCCAAAAATCTTTATTCCTTACCAGAAGGTCAAAATGTAATTTCAACCCAAGCATGTTTAACAAGAAGCCACACTGCAATCAGATTCCCTTGTCTAATCCCTGCCTCAAGATTTTCCCCACCAAATTTCACTCCTGCAGAATTTTCTCCCAGAAAATGTCTCTAACATTCAGCTCATATCAGGTGAGAAACTATGAAAATAAGCACAGTTGTATTCCTGGAAACAGGAGTCAATGTCAAGCTACTTCATGTCAATTTATAAGCTCTTATCACATAGATATTATAACACTGTGAAGCAAAAACACAAATATGCTGTGCAATACAAACTAGAGAAGAGATTACTTTACAAAACTGAAAATACTGAATAAATGAAACAATATGATAATATTTGTGTCTTCCTAGGCAAAGGTTTTGGTTGTGGAGTTTTAAAAGCTGCTGAGTGTCCAACCCCAAAGAGAGGAAGAACACCAAGTCTTCTATGTGTTTAAGCTTCTAATGGGTCTCTTCAGCAGAGCTCTGTGGTGTAAATAACATTCTCTTTTCTACAGTACTGACATTAAAGGTATCTGCACTGTTTCTTCATCTTTTACAAATATGTTTCTTTTTTTACAGCATTCATAACACACACAGAGGCCTGCAACAAGGGGTGTGAAGGAGTTAACTGCACTCTTAACTAAAACACAATAACATGAATATGAAACCAGTATCGGTTTTTAATTAAGCTTAAACTTGTCATTTTCCCTCAACAGTTTGGTAGAACACATTTTAGTCAATACATCTTACGAAGCACTGAACTTAACAAAACAAAACATTATTATTTTGCATTAATAAAACATTATTATTATTGCTGTTGTTGTTGTTATTATTATCTTATATTGCATACATAAACATGTTGCATTACATATTATAGTACATATATTATATTATCCTTATTGTTCCAGAGGAATTTAAAAAACAAATGAAAATTTTCTTTGTTGCTTTTCTTCTTGGTATAGATCTTACAGGGTTAAATATAAAAAAACATATATATTCGACTGTGGTCTACATCTGCAATGGTTTTACACACACCCACTTATTGCACTGTTATGAGTCGTCACAGCAGCAAAACATGTGATTACTGTAACCTTCTTTGATAAAATGTACTGTACTGCAAATATAACACATGCACTGTGTCTGTTTCAAGTAATGTCTAAAATAAGCCACTTAAAAGGGACCACTGACTTTATAAACAATGTATGAACTAATAGTAATTTACAATATGGCAGAAAAATTCCTCAAACTCAAAAGTTTATTTGAATTTTATGATTATAATGAATAAAACTGTCAAGTTTGTGGATTGATGACCACAGCTGTTTTTGAAAAAATAATGCACACATTTCAGAGTGAGCACAAATGACAAGGAAACAGATAAACAGCAAGTGAACAGAATAACTAATCAGAGCAGCTGAGGGAAACGATGGATGGTGAAACATGAATATCAACAGTCCAACTAGACTATAAATGAAATACAAAAAATACAGAATCAAAGTGCAGTGGACGACGGACGGTTATATGCACTACCTCGGTGCCCAGCAGTTTTGTGCCTATAAGCGTTGTGTGCATTTATCCGCCGGTGGTCATTTGGACTGTAAACACGGGTAGCAGTGTTCAGTATTGATGACAGGTCATCAGAAATGATGTAATAATGCAATTAAAATATATTAAGAGAATAAAACTCTCAAACAGACATACTCATATAGCGGATCCACTATGACACTATAGGTAAACAGATGCGCCAGATACGCGCGCGCATGGACGCGTCGCTGACGGCCCAGATTAAGTTACAGTTAGTAACAGAACAGAACGATTTTCCATATCAGATATTAAGAACTAATGATCGGGCAATAAAAACTAGAACAAATGTTACATGTGACACTATTTCACACTAAAGAAGTCAGTCATTATTTTTTGGTGACCATCTGACAGCTTCATGCAGACGCGTCCGACATGCGTGCATAAACGCCAGAGCAGTCTAGTTCCACACAGCGAGAGTGTGTCAGAACACCAGCGGAGGTGTACAGTCAAGTAACTAGTGAGAAACAATGAGATTTAGTGAGATGCATGTATGATACTTCCAAATGTTTTGTGCAAGTAAGCGTCGGAGCTGTGCATATAAGCATATGAATTCTCTATGACACGGGAACGTGCCCAGCAGTTTTGTGCATATAAGCGTTGTGCATATAACCATCGACCACTGTATAAAAAAAACATCTACACCAAGTCATATGTAAGATTTCCCTTTCAATGAACAAGAATCTTTATTTATTTTTCCCACAGAGCTCGGACCAACAGTTGTCTTTGTTTGTTGTTGGACAAAGATATAGGACCTCCACTCAAGATTACCCGACATACTAAAGTATTGCAAAATTTTACCCAGTCAATGTTATTTAAAGGGTAGCAAATATTTTATAAGAAATGCGGGTGGTCATTTTTATTTTAGATAAATATATATGGTAATCACAAGTCTTTACCCATAGTTTAGTTTTTTTGTGACTATTTTGCAAGTTACTGAACTGTACAAACAAACTATTTTTCCATGAAATAACACAACCTTAAAAGACAAAAATCTGACAAAGATTTTGGGCTAATTAACATTTTTGAACAGATTTTAATTCATTTTTTGCAATTTCATAATGAGAAAGTATAGAATGTGTCCTGTAGATAATATGACATTCTAGTTTCTTTCGTAAATTGTTTAATAAAAAAATCATTGTCATATCCAATTCCCAACAGCTCCTTAAAATGCTGATTACTTATAGAAAAAAGAGCCTCGAGCATCTATTCCTGATTTCCACTGGACTCTGCCACTGTACACAAATCAGATAAAGTTTCTCATTCAATTGAATGAAGAAAGTGTGTTCAAACTTTTGACTGGTAGTGTACTGTATGTGCCATTACATTATTGTCTATGGTGGTGACACAAAGGTGTTACTATACAGTCAGTAGTCCGTTATTCTATACGAGCAATGAGCACCTAAAAGCATGACAAGCTATCTTCTTTACCCTCAATGCCTGTTTTTTTGTTATTTTTTTTTGCTCCTGAATAGGAATTTCTTTCTGCTCTGTTTAAGCCAGAGATCTGGAGACATAAACACAGGAAGGGGAGCAAGAGAGGTTTTCCATACATACTGCAGGCAAACCAGTGTTGATAGAGCAGCAACTCTGAACAAGTGTGGATGCATTTCTAATGGTTATATCTTTGTGAGAGATGAATGAGACAGAGAGACAGGTTAGAGGAGAGTTGTCAACCTTTCAACTACCCCTGCCTCACCCTCCTTTCTACATCCACCACCAGGCAAGCCAAGGGGGGCTGTGGATGGACAAGGTGCTGAGAGAAAAAAGTGGGAGGAAAGAGATGACAAGGGGAATCTATAGAGATGAAAAAGAAGAGGATATAGAAGAGTGGGGGAAGGTAGTCCAGGTGTTCCTTTCACATCTGTAGAATGAGTTATAGACTCTGTAATTTTGCTTTTCTGAGCTCCAAAGCAAGATTAGTAGCCAACCTTCATCTGACTGCCTATAGTTTCTGTTTTTTACTGTTGTGTCACAAAGGAGCACCAAAAAGAAACACTTCAAGCACAATTTCCCTTTGAAAACACCACACCTCACAGCAGACGTCAACAAACCCTTCAAACTCTCCATTTTTCAGTTCCAGTTAAACATGTGGAAGCTATCTGTAGTGTCCTTATAACTGGGGTTAAAGAGAGCCACAAAATGGATGAGAAGAAGTGGAAAAATAATGAAGAAAGAAAAACTGACCTTCAAAATCTGATATGATTCCTTCCAAGTGAGCGTTGACAGTGGAATCAGACATTTTTGAGGAGGAAATGTTTGTGTATGCTGAATGTAAGAGAGGGAGCAGAGTTCCCTTTCCCTAGCAAGGAAAAGTGTTCCTGAGCTGCAGTCCGGATTTTAAACAAATCCCAAATTAGGAGCCCGTGAGGGAGAGAAGAGGGGAGCTTGGAAAAAAAAAAACACGAGCTGAGCAGCGTGATTTCTCCTTATCTCTCTGTCTCAAAGCAGCAACTTATTTTTCTCTTCTCCTCCTTCTAAACTTCTAAAGCTTGGAATGAGGCAGCAGTGACACCCCCACCACCACCTCCTCCCTCTCTGCTCTTTTCCTCTGTAGCCTACCCTCCACCCTTTTCTCCCTCCCTCTCATGCTTCTTTCTTGCAACCTCTCCTTTTCTACCAAATTCACATGCAAACACACTTCCTGTAGGCCCAATCACATGGCTCATACACTATGACCAGGAGGTATTTTAAAAACCTGTGGAATATGTCAACATAAACATCTGTACCCTAAGTACTCCAAGTATACTTTATTCCTATAGAGAAGACCTAAATCCTTATTAAATTTACTTGAGAAAAATCCAGAGTGGATTCAGAATTCAGCTCTGGGATAATATGGTTTTAAAGTGGATTGTCAGACAGTTACTCTGGAGTCAGACACCAATAAATAAGTAGCCTAATGACTTCATGACTGCATGAATGAATGTCTGTGTTAAGGGAGTGGAGGGATAAGGTTGGGCATGGGTGTTGGTTGGTCTGTGTGTGTGTGGAGGGGGGGAGCATGTGTGTGAGAGAGATATTGTGGCGGGAGAGAGCTGGGGGGATGTCTATGTTTGTGTGTTTGTCAATGAATCTATGTCAAGAATGCAGTGAGATTGTGAATACCTTTCACAGCTAGTTTACCTTTGGAAGCTGGAAACACCTTTGATCAAACTGTATTATAATGATACAGTGTACCATGGTCCACTGAAAACCATAAGGTGAAACCTTATGGTACCACACAAAAGGATACAACAGGTTGCAAATCATTACAATGGCATGACATGATACGATACAATGGAAAATTATCTAATTAACACTGTTTGTGCACATCTGATTCACTTTTGTGTGAAGATACTGTGGAATAACCCAACGTTTAAATCTGGAGGAGGCGGGGTTGTGGGGGTCATTGATGTTTTTAGCATTTTTAGGTAAATTTATTATTTTTTAATTTTTATTTTTAATTTTTGTTTTCTCACCTGTCCTGTCCTGATGTATTTGGCAAACAGACCGTATGAACAGACTGATCGACTGACCGTATCTGGTTCCGGAGGCGGAGTGGACAGGCAGAGAAACAAAGACACTCAAATGACAACATTAAGGCAGAAGGAGTGGGGGGTGGGAGGGGATAAGCCAACAAAGAGGCAACAAAAACAGACCAAAACTAACACAAAAACAAAACAGACCAAATACATTTATCAATATTGTTCATACTCATAAAAATATATCACTCTAAAGGTTTTTATACTAAAGTACTCAATTATACACAAAGATTTGTTTGCTCGTGCGTATGCGTGCATGTGTTCGTGTGGATGTATGTGTTAAGTGTCCGTTGTAGTGTAAGTGTGGGCTCTCTGCATGTATCAGTGTGTGTAGTTTTCAATCCCTGTGTACCAGTGTGTCTATCGTGCCCATTTGCGTGTCCATGTTTATTTGTAAATATACACATACAAGTGTTTGTAAGCGTGCATGCGCAGTGTGTTTATTTATATTTTTAATGTGGAATGAATGCACAGAAAGGGCACAGTGTAGCTAGAGTGTGGTTTTCACCACCCACCACCCCAGCCCTGAGGGCACCAGAGTGCTTCGGATCCAGGCGCCAGGGAGCACAGCAGCCCCAAGTGGATCAGCAACCACAGGCGGGAACAGAAGGCAGTCACAGGTCCAACGCATAGGGAACACCCGGGAGTGCAGAGTGGCCCCTGCCCCCAGCAGGAGGATGCCCCAGGAGGGCACCGGCCAAGGGGTCCTGGAGCCCAACACGCCGCGCCCGCTCCCCAGCACAGTGCCAGGCGGGGGCCCAGCAGCCCCCCAACTGGGCACACGACCACACCGGAGAACCCGGCTAGCCACCCCCGCCCCGCCCCCAGCGCAACCGACACAGGTCCGCACCCATACCCCCCCCGGCAAGTACAAAGGAGGAAGGTGGCTGGCGCAGCCCCCCCACAGAGGCAGGCCAGGACAGAAAACAGATCAGGGGGCCCCATCCACCCACAGACTAACCCCCAGGGCCATAGACAGGCCGGACCATACGGAACCCCAAGCCGCTGGCCAGGAGCCAACAGCATCACAGCAGCAGCCGGGTCCCCATACGTCCCTACACAAATTGAGGCAAGCCAAACCCACGTCGGGGCAGCCGGCAGCAACCCACAGAGCACACGGAGACAGCACCCACCCCCAGCCACGTCCAGCCGGCATGGCACCCGCCGTGGAGGCCATGGCGCTGGGACCCCAAGCAGCCCCCCCACCCATTTGACATGAACCATCAGTGTGTTTGCGAGTGCTTGGATATGTGCGTGCTATGATGGTACGAAATGATGTATGTGATACTAGTGCATTAAAAAGGGGGAGGGCAGTTCCAGTGGTAGACATCCCACAGCTGGCTGACTTCAGAATCTCCAGCCATCAGGACTGTACCCCCTGTCCCTACATGTCTATATTGAGGACCAAGGCCAAGGCAGGAGCATGTGACTGTGAAGGAGACAGCCCCCACGCACTCCCCCTGCCCCAAGCATCAGACCAATGACAGTAGCAGCGCGACCCCGCCCTTGTATGTAATATAATTAATGATCGTTTTTTTTAAGTAAATTTAGATGATAATTTTTAATAAAATGTATATTTAGTACAGATAATTAACAACATGAATGAAAAATAAAATCCATGCTGTGGGTTGGGTATATTGGGTATTTATCTTTGGAGCCAAGAGAATTGCCCACCTTTGCCAGATGGTACATCTGCCTCCAAGTGTTCTGTTTTGTTACATATATCATTAGACTTTCATTCAGTATATTAAAACTTTCAGTCACTATATTCAAACTTTCTTTCAATATACTGTATTCAGACTTCTTTTCATATATCTATTATAATTTCCTAAAATGGCATGCCCTAAGTGCTCCAATGACCACGGGCACCACAGATGCTTTTACCTTTTAGGCCTTCTCCAGCTCTTCTCAGAGCCCCTCCTATTTCTCTAGTTTCTCGTGTTTATTTTTCTTGATGTTGAAGTTGTTTAGTATTGCTATATTGTTTTGTGTTCTTTTTAAACTCAGAGCTCTGGAGAAGGCGGAAGGATCTCGCCAAAACATGTCAGCGAAAGGTAATACACCTTCACCTAGCTGAGTTTAAAAAGAACACAAAACAATATGATAATGCCACACTCAGCAAGAACGTGCCAAGGAATTAATATTGCTATGTTAATCATCATGTCTTTCCTCTGTTGTTTGTCCACTGCCACGATGTCCAGTTGGTTTATCATTATGATTCTGTTGGTCTGTATCTGGAGGACCCACAGGATCTTAGCTATGTGCTGTATTTTCTCTGGGGCCTCTTTGCACAGTCTACACCTGAGTCTTATCTGGTGTGGTAGATCTGGGCCTCTATTGCTCTGGTGCTCAGGGCATTCTCTGTGCTCTCATGACGAGTGTCTCTGTGCTGTCCTTCAGTCCAGCTCTTTTTAACAATTTGTAGGATTGTTTTTGAGATCAGCCACTTCAGAAGAGCTGTCTTCCAATGGCGATCCCTCCAGTACCTCATCCGCCTTCCCTCACTGTCTGAGTTATTCACTGAGTATGTCATTGGTTGGGGCCTTATTCTTGATGTACTTCTGGATCTTAGATGTTTTATCCTGAATAGTGGCTCTCACTCTAGTGTACAGTCTCAGGGTGCTGGATTTGGGATGGACCCTCCATGCATGGTTAGAAGCTTTCCAGTTTTAATGTAGAGTAATCTGTCAACAACGTGAGGGCCTGGTTGCTCTGGTAAGCACGCACAAACACACACACACACACACACACACACACACACACACACACACACACCCACAAGTGTGTTTTGTTGTCCTTATGGGGACCGTCCATTGACTTCCATTGATTTTAGTAACTAGATTTATACCTAACCCAAACCCTTTTACTAACCTTAACCATTACTGATCTATAACTAACCCTAAGACTAACTAAAACTCTATTCACACCACACCTATAAACCTAACCCCTAACCCTAAAAAGGGGAGTCCCCCTCATGGGGACCAGGCTTCGGTCCCCACAAGAACCCTCGGACCCCAGAAAGATAGTAAAAGTCAGGAAACGGGTCCCCAGGAGGTCAGAAATACAAACCCACACAAACACACACACACACACACACACACACACACACACCCACAAGTGTGTTTTGTTGTCCTTATGGGGACCGTCCATTGACTTCCATTGATTTTAGTAACTAGATTTATACCTAACCCAAACCCTTTTACTAACCTTAACCATTACTGATCTATAACTAACCCTAAGACTAACTAAAACTCTATTCACACCACACCTATAAACCTAACCCCTAACCCTAAAAAGGGGAGTCCCCCTCATGGGGACCAGGCTTCGGTCCCCACAAGAACCCTCGGACCCCAGAAAGATAGTAAAAGTCAGGAAACGGGTCCCCAGGAGGTCAGAAATACAAACCCACACAAACACACACACACACACACACACACACACACACACACACACACACACACACACACACCCACAAGTGTGTTTTGTTGTCCTTATGGGGACCGTCCATTGACTTCCATTGATTTTAGTAACTAGATTTATACCTAACCCAAACCCTTTTACTAACCTTAACCATTACTGATCTATAACTAACCCTAAGACTAACTAAAACTCTATTCACACCACACCTATAAACCTAACCCCTAACCCTAAAAAGGGGAGTCCCCCTCATGGGGACCAGGCTTCGGTCCCCACAAGAACCCTCGGACCCCAGAAAGATAGTAAAAGTCAGGAAACGGGTCCCCAGGAGGTCAGAAATACAAACCCACACAAACACACACACACACACACACACACACACACACACACACACACACACACACACAGCTACCTAGAAATGTGCTCAGGAGTTTCTGGATCACATCCCACCCTCAACACGCCCACTTTCTGCCGTACATGGTCAATGCAAAGTGCCTTGGGGATCTCATGCATATTAATAAGCCGACTCATCCACCAATAACGATCGCAGATCAAGGAAGATCAACGAAGATCAACGAAGCGCAACTTCACCGAAGCAGAAATTGAGGTACTTGTGGGTGAGGTGGAAAAACGAAAGGGAGTGCTTTTTGGAGGTCACAGCAGTGGCATAACAAATAAGAGAAAATCCACGGAGTGGCACAGCGTTGCTGAAGCCGTCAATGCTGTGAGTTCTTCAGAGAGATCTGTGGTGGATATAAAAAAAAAGGTCCGATCTAAAGATGGAGGCAAAAAAAAAGATGGTTTGCGACCGCCAAAGCGTGTCTGCCACTGGCGGACCCTCTAGCACCTCTGATCCCCCACAGCTCCCTGTTAGGATTTCAGCCGTACTCAAACCGGCTAAAAGTGTACGTACGACCAAAACAAAAAGTTTGCGCACGCAAAAAATCAAAATAAATCACACTCTTCCTGGAAGCTTGCGTACGTGAATTTGGCTCATGTCCCGCCCTGAACACGCCCAAACCGGGCCATATAAGGTCAAGGCAAAGCAGAACATGAATATTAATACATATGAGGAAGACGGGAAATATCGCAACTAAACGAAAAAAAACAAGAAGATAAACTTCACAGAGACGAAAATTAAAGTGTTAGTGGGTGAAGTGGAGGCTCGGAGAGACATTTTATTTGGTGGAAACAGCAGCGGTGTCACAAATAAAAGAAAAAACTACGAGTTGCAGCGTCTGCAGTGCAGACTGTCAGTGCAGCTGACAGGATGGTGTACGGTCTTGTGTCAGAGAAGGAGGGCGACACCGACCTGACAGAAACAACAAATAAAGCCGGTAAAGCACCATTTGTAATACGTGGCTACGTTAACAAATGTTAGCATGTTTTAAGGAGACAGACTAATATGCCGTGTCTTTTCAGCACTTCCACACTCGGTAGATGGTGAGGAGGTCGTCAGACTGCCCCCAGCACCAGTGCTGCCGGTGACCGCGACGCAGCCAGCAGTGGTTGGGTTCTGACTGAAGCTGTGATACAGACAGAGACACCATCAGCGCTATTCATTCCGTGACCAATGAATTAAAAGAAATAAAGACTGTGTTTTGCGACACGGTGACAGCCGTTGGGGCCTTAAATGACACATTAAAAAGCATTAAATGAACCTTGTCGTTGTCATCTCAAACGCCGCATTACACCCTCAGACCCAATTGTTCCCCGAGTGAAGTCTTCCTGTCGATGAGGCGATTAATTTTATGTATTTCTCTTAGTATTAAAAATGTTTTTAGGAGAATGAATAAATAAGCATAATAAAAACACATATAGGGGCTTGTCATCCCATGATATCCTGCATCATTTTGATGTAAAAGCATTAGAGACAAGTTGGTATATGAAGTGTTTTTCCTTGAGGTATTACAGTTTTCCTCGATTGTTTACACACATTTTCTGAAAGCACACCTCAGAACTCTACACACAAACCCAAAATAACACACAAGGGGCAAAACCCCTCAATTATCCTGCAAAAGGAAACTTCACATTTAAAATGATGTTAGTTCCTCTAAAAATGAGATTTTGTTGTCAAATGGCATGCACAAACCATCATATGTCTACATTTATAAGAACCAACTGAACACTGATGTGCTCAGTCTAAAACACTATGATAAATGGAAAACAAAAGACAAAAAAAGGCTGAATGACTTAAGCCTCTTTTTGTTCGGTGTTTTACTTACTACAAACAGTAGGCTATATATGTTGTAAAATATTAGAGAATATTGTTTTTAGACTCAGAACACACAAATACACTGTAAACTTTTATTTGATTTTTCCCGACCCCTCCTTGTTGGTAATCTTTCAGTTCTGCAAAAACAAAAGTAAAATAGTATGAATACAAAGAAGGTACACTCAAATAAATGAACTTTCACTGTTGTTGACTATACGAAGAACCATTTCTTTTAGATTACTAAAAAAAGTTACTTTTTTAATGCCAACTCAACTTTCTTGCATCAGCTGAAATTGAAAACCAAAAACATCAGGGGTACATAGGGACTTTAAGTTGTGTTAACGCAGCTGTGTTACCTACGATGGAAGCCCCAAAATACTAAGATGTTGGCCCCTTTGAAAGTCCCTGGGAAGCCCCGTGCATCTGCAAGACCCACGATGCTTTCACACTTGACCTTGACCATTTTGTCGCCGAACTCAAATCTGGGCAGTCAGCTACCAGCAGCGTTAAAAAGAATGGTAAGAAAATCTATTTTCAAAGTTACAATTTTGTTTAGAAATAGTGTATTTTGTTTTAGTTTAGATTCTGTCTTTGTTTTTAACCACAGTGTTACATCCCGTGTATTTAAAAAAAACAAAAACAAACTACTACAACGTTGAATTTCCCTTCTGGTTAAATAAAGTATTTTTCATTTCATTTAATTTCATTTACATTTAGGACTGGCGGCAGAGCCAGGTTCCCACCATAGACATATATAACACACAGAAAACGTTTGTGTTGTCCGGTGGAGGGATATTTAAAACAAAGTACAGGGTACGCATACGTTAGTTTGCCCGAAAATGTGCCCCCTCTGGGTCAGAAAAAATGTCAGGCAAGATTTTACAAGTACTCAACATGTCGATTTTCGTATTATTTTGCAGGCCCTTAATCCAGAACCATGTAACTTCAGCTCGGGGTTCTCCCTGCTGGTTATAAAAGAGGGAATTTATCCTTCACTCTATAGCAAACGGACATATCTGCCTGTCTGTTCCCTATTTATATTCCTAAAGATATTTCTAAGCCCTCTGCTAGTTTGTTGATGCTACTTAGCAACTGGCAGAAGCACACTCTCCCTCTGCAGCTCCTCTCCCCGTTCTCATTCACCAGCGTTTTTACGCGCCTTATGCGGGGAAATACGCTTGGGTTATTATTTTTTCAT
>SSNP01000236.1:390331-418896 GCA_006937955.1 Pachypanchax playfairii
CACACTGAAGACTTTGGTAATGAATCTAGAATGTTTCGAGAAGTTCACCAGGACACACTTTAAATAGAAAAATAAGCAGGCACAATGCTATTATTAGATGATGGCACACTAAAATGTAAGAATTCCATCAGGTATACAATCTTCTTAATGTTACTGAAAAAACATATCATTGTACTCAACCTGAAAAATTTATATGAACATATGAAGGCTGTCTTCTAAAGTAATAATGCATTTGTCTGTGAATTTCCCTTCTGTATATCTTTTAAAGTCAGTGATGTGGTTGTACAGCATATATCATTTTGTATTTTATAGAATGACACCATTGCAACAAGAAGAGAGTGCACCCTTCGAGCACTGGCCGTGTACCTGAATGAAGACCCCACAAAACTTGTGAAGGAATACTCAGTAAGTCTTGACAGTTGTTTTAAATGTATTGTTTTATGTTTATGAAGATTATTGTGGCCTGCAGAGTCAATTACCTTTCTCAAGGAAGTAGAACAGGTTGTGCAACTGAACAGTTGGCTGACCTCAGCAGTTATCAAACAAAGGAGGAAAAAATGTGCTGCATTATGAAACTTCGCCTGGACTTTCTGAGTCAAACTCCACTTGCTTTGCTTTAGAAGTCTAATATTTCCTGTGATAATGTCCCATATTCTATGATTTCATTACACAAAGAAAAACGGCTTCATGAGCCATATTTATGCCATGATTTGCGCTTTACTGCAGTTTTCACATAAATGTGCACGCACCTTATGCCCACGCGCACACTGCAAAACAAACATGGAGGAAGATGGTGGCAGACCCACTTCAGACCATGGCAAATAATTCTCAACAAGATAACCAGCCATTCTAAACCTCTAAACCAGTCGCTGGGATGTGGTTTGGGGGGGTATCCTAAATAAAGTTTTTTGTACCTACTCCACTTTCTTGTTAAAGAATAATAAAGCAACTTCCCAAGAGGTATGCCTATTTCATTCCCCTCCTCCTCCCCTCATATTGTTCTAAAAATCCATTACTATTGCCACTGTTATCGCTATTATAAATATTTACCATTCATCTGCAAGGTGTTAATTTTTTTCTATTTCTATTATTGCTCTTCTATCTTATAATCCTAAATTTCTGACCCACACAAGCATTCAACCATGAATGTTGTCTTTTTCTATTAGTGTCGCATCACATTTTTGTCTGTCATGTTACAGTATTGTATTTCTTTACATAATTTAAAAAAAAGTGTAAATGATGTAAAATCCCCTTTTGACAATGTCTAATCTGTAATTTTATGCCTTTTTTTTAGATTTTTCCATCTTTTTGTGGCTTCTTTTAAGTACATTAATGCAAATTTTAAAATTTAATTGCCTAACTATTTTTTTCTTTTCTCTGTTGTAGTCAGAGGACCATGAAGATGCCCAGACAGAAATGGATCAGACTGTTGTTGGTATCTATGCGGTTAAACATCCTGGTGCTGATGCTGGAGAATTTGAGGATGTTGGAATCATAGTTGAAGGAGTGACAGTACTTCAGGAACTCCAAGATGTTGGTAATGCCTGTGCTGTCCTTTTTGGCGTCATCTATGACTTGAACCTTAGCTACCCCTCACACTTAAAGTACACTTTTGAGTTCATACAAAAGATTTTGATGGAACTCGAGCCAAACCATCTGTCAAACAAAATACAGATCCTCAAAAACAAACTGCTGGCATAAAGACAAGAACATTCTGCATTTAGCACATGCTAATGCTCAGCAGACACGCCACTGCTTTGGTTGAAACTCCTATGCCCAAGAGTGCAATAAACTGTTAAAAAATGTTTTCTTTTTTTGTTGTTCATCCACAGTTCATTCAATTTTAGAGTAAGACATTGTTTTGAAGGTCACATCTGGAACAGTTGTGCTGCTACAAGTTGGTTTTGTTAAATTGTGAAGTGACTGTTTATATCATACTACACTGAAGCTCTTGAATTCTTTATTTCATTTGTTCCAACAAGCTGTGGTTTTGAGAGCTCATGCCCTGTATGTGTACATGGATATTACAGACACGTGCTCTGTATTATTTATGTTCAACTGTAATAGTTAAGTTTTTAAAGCTGGTGTTTAAGTTACAGAAAGGTGGACAAAGAGACAGGCAGACATACAGGTTCACACGCGCAACCAGACAGATACACACCTAGTCAGACGGGCACATACATGCAAAGAGACAGGTAGACACTCTGACATGGAGACAAATAACCAACAGATATACCCATGCTGTGCTTGAAACTCATATGTCCAGGATGGCAAACTATTTAATTTTTTTTTCACACGCAACCTATATAACATTTGATTTGCATATTAAAAATGTGAGTTCTGCATTGTCTAAAACGTTGCATTTGGAGGAATAATACTGTAACAATTTAATGGTTAAATGACTGTTTATGATGCTCTTTATGAATGTCTTTGAATAAGCCATAGTACTATAACTTTATTGTTAAAATGTTAAATAACTGGCTATACAGTTTTTGGGTACTTTGTAACTTTTCATTGTCAAATGACTGTGTACAGTGAAATATTGAATGTTTAGAGTTCAATAAATTGAATATTGAATTAATGGTGTTTTTTATTGTCATAATTTTAAGTTAAACAAACTTAACGCTGTTAATTGAGGCAAACTTAATGGAATGAAGTTACTTTTCCTTAATATCTCTCCATTACATTTATGTGTTGGAATTAATTTATCATACTTAACCATATCACTTTTATACAAGGCAGGTGAAATGCATACAAATTAAGTAACCTTTCTAAGTTTAAGTTACTTAATGTACTCTTTTACAATATGGTTTATTCTGTTGAGTACATTGTACAAATAATTGTTAAGTAACATTTACTTAATAAAGTTTCGTGGAACCACTTGACAAAACATTGTTAAGTAAATCCAACAAATTATTTATTTGAGTGTATACTTGAAACATACCTTACAGTATTTTTACTGTCCTACAGAACAGTCCAGATGCCATAATGTACTACGGTACTCCTTGAGTACTGTATTGATATGCAGTACTGCAATTTTCTAGTGAGAGTAGATTTCTTACCTATTCTCATTTCATAAAGTCCGGATGATGGAGGCTACAGTGTACCTGTTCAAATTTGGCTTTACTCTTTGCCCAGCCTTCCTGATTGTTAGACCATGGTTGATCACAGGATCAACCAAAGTGACCCGGATTTCATCCCAAATTACGGTCCTTGGCCTTCCTTGTCCTCCCCGCCCTCCTTGTCCTCCTCGTCCTCCCCGTCCTCCTCCTCTTTCTCTCACTCCTCTGGCTCTGCCTCTGTTTTCAATGTTGGCATCCATTGCGCCAAAACAGAAGAGCTCACCTGTTGCCCTTTTATGCTAAAGCTCTGATTGCAAATTGTAAAACTGTGTGTTTGACCTTGTGATGCGTCACTATACGTATTTGAATGGCAGTGGGTTCCTTGTGAAAACAAGACATTTTCTGCATGAAAATTGTGCCAAAAACAGAGAATTGTGTGTAGTGTTCTGAAAAGTGTGTTTTAGAACTGCAATTTGAATGTAAAGCAGGAATTTTGCTTGTAGTTTAGCAGAATTGGCTCATTGGGTTGGTGAATGAGTTACATATTGTTGTCATTGTGTCTCAAGTACCAGAATTTGTGTGTAAACAATTGGGAAAAACAGTAACTTCCCAAAGTCTCACAATGTGTTAGATCGTCCAACAGAGGTCAGCATTGTACCAATATATCAAACCTGTCACAATGAACAACAGGGATTGTGACATCAGACTCAGTAATGTACAGTAATAAAATCTGGAAATAGATTAAGCTAAAGACACGAGGAGAATCCTGCTCCCAGACACATCCTCAGCCACACACAGCACATCCTGTCTAACACACATGTGATAGATTTTTTAATATATACACACCTAACACACACAAAATGTTCATAGACATTAAATATTTACACAGCAGATGCAACCAAAACTTTCAAAATGCATGTATGCTGAAACCAACCCTTTTAATGAATCAAAAATGTGTCTCTGTCTTTGTGAGGACACAATGCAGCCTCAGCAATAACCATTCACAACCAAGTCACCAGATTCCTGATTTAAACCAAACTTAAAACTGAGCTTTGGCTGGCCAATAAAAATGGTATCAAATTTACATTTTTCCATACAAAGATTGGTACAGATGCACACACACATAAGATGCACTTCCTGCATTTTCCCACAAGCCCCAATAAGCCCAGAGAACACTAATTCAATCTGCTGTCACAACTGCCACACTGGAAGAAACCTAGGTGGTTTCCATAAGAAGGAGTTTCAGTTGTATATCAATACACTCAATTCCATTTCAATTTTTTATTTGTTATTTCCTGCAAATATATCTTTTATATGATGCAAAGGGTTTAAATGTGTTTGTAAAAAGTTTTAAAATGTGGTAATACCAGAGAGGGACCATTCAGCTAGTTATCAGCAGTTGACAGTTCAAAAGCCTTCACATCTAATGGAGGCAGCCGTAGCCTAAAGGGGAAGGTTGCCCCTTGACTGGAAGGCTGGGGTTCACAATTCCTGGTACAGGCTCTGTGTCAAAGTATCCTTGGGCAAGATACTGAACTGCACAACTGATCAGCCCCATACAAAATGCCTGCCCTCAAAAATGAGGATAGGTCAAATGCAGAAAAGTAATTTACCCAAAGAGGAATCAATCTATTATGGGGTTGCATAAGTTACTGTGGGGTGGGCAGCTTACACGTCTGAAAAGGCATATCAATGCTAAAAAGCAGATGGAGATTTTAGAGCAACATCTGCTCCCATCAGGGAAGGTATTTCAAATTTTAGTAATACAATGTTAAACCACATACTGAAACCATCACAACAGTATGGCTTCGCAGGAGAAGTCCAGAAAATATTGGGTGGATTATAAATTAAAAATTATAGCCATAAAGTCCCAGGACAGGTAAGCAACTGGAATCCTGCATCAGACAAGAATTGGACAATATTCCCCTCCTAAAACTCCAGTAGTTGGTCTCCTCACTTCCTAAATGTTTACAGAGAGAAGAGGGAACAGTTTTAACATCTGAAATGTTGTTTATGTTCAATTGGGAAAAAATATCACTTTGTAATTGGTTGTAGATATAAAAATGGCCATCTTCAGTTACTTGTGGTTTTAACTTTACATTACTGCGTTCAGTAGAGAAGAAGTATGACATTAAATTCATTCATTTAACTATGCAAGTGCAGATATAATACATCAGAGGTTTTCAACTAAAGTAAAAAACTTATTTTAAAGAATCATAATGTACTTTAATAAATTAAAAAACAAGAGACAGCTGTTGGTATTGAGTAGCAAGCAGTTGAAGAAAAACAAAGACAGCCGCCTACTGCTAAAGAAACCCAGAGGGCTACCACCACCCTAAAAAGGCCCCTGCCATTCCAGGAGCTGAAAATGAGACTAGTAAAGAAGGTCAAGATGATGACGTCTATAAACAGATGCCAGGCCAAGGTGGCAGTTGTTTCAAGGTAATGCCAGGGCAACAAATTGTGCATGTCAGCAGTTTATCTCAAAAGGAATAAACGTCTTAGAAGGTTCAGTCTTTAACTACCACTAGTCAGATTTTCTGAATATATAAATATAGTTACAGGGTTTGTTAATTTTCCTTTGTAACAATTCTGTTTGATGTTTTCATTCAGCAGTTAAAAATTTAATGGGTGAAAAAATCTATCTGGCTGGAATAATAATTTATACTTTATTAATCCCTCTTGGGAAATTAGTTGTCTGAATTTAACCCATCTGAGGAGCAGAGGGCAGCCATTTTGTATGGTACTCAGTGGGCAGTTGTGGGATTCAATATCTTGCCCAAGGATACTTTGAAATGTAGCCTGTCAGGACCAGGAATCAAACCCAGATCTCCCTGTCAAAGCACAAGCTCCTTCCCCATTAGGCTACAGCCACCACCAATGATGAATATTGTCAAACTAATAAAAAGAGAAAGATCAATGTGACAAATAAAAAAAATGCTAACAATGACCAGTTTATCGAAAGTGTTGATAACAAAGTAAATTTTAAGCACTTATCACTTATATCAGTGGTTCCCAAAGTTGGGGTCACTGTACATTGCAAAACAAAGTTTGTGCTATGTTTGTTTAAAGGGACTTAAGGCAGCTTTACAAAATCTGACTCAGTGCTGCCGCGACAGGCGCTGTGGCTAACTGCAGCCACCAGCCAAGCCGGCACGGGAGTGCGCACAGACACTTTACAGACTGTTCGTCTTCACAGCACTGCACCGGGGAGGCTAACATACTTCACGTCAGGTCTCTCCACTCTGTTATTTGATTTGATCTCATCATTTTCATACTGTATCAGGCTCTAAACACGACCTATAATGTTTTCTCACCTGGTCACAAGGAAATGAGCCATGTCAGCATTCGTTTTCACTCCCAAATGCAGCTGAAGTTCCCTCCATGAACCGAACGCATATCCAATATTTATCACGAGATGCCGCTGATAAAGTCTTTTTTTTCTTCGTGGTGCCACTTTTTTGGGGGGTGAGAGTGGATGCAGGTCGTTTGCTGGCTGCAGAAACATCCATAAGTATACCTTCAGTGTTTGAATCCAAGTCCACGGCGGCCATGTTCTTCCTGTTCAAGAGCTGTCGGCAACGCGCATGCAGCGTCAATTTACGTCACATCCCTACAACTGCGCGGGAAATTCGGATGTCGAACTGCAGCGCATTATGTAGCACACAGCGTGTCCAAGGCAACAGACATATATGCGGATGGCCTCGTTATTTGGGGTTTTTAATGCTTCATGACCCATTAGCATTGAATAAACTGGAAATGCATGTGTAGTTTTTCACAAATCTTGCCTTAAGTCCCTTTAAGCATCTCAGTTCAAATACACAGAGAGAGGCAAGACAACAGTTTGAACAAAGTTTATTGTTGAGATGCAAAGATCAGTCTGAACTGGGGGGAGGAGAAAACAAGGTAGACAGTCAGTATAGTATAAATGGAACTTACAATAAACAAAAACAATGCCTGGAGCTCAACAGACTGGGGTACAGAAGACCCGCTGACCGGGGAATCCAGACTGTCCGGCCAGCTGACTGGAGCACTCAGTCCGGCGCAGCCTGGGCTCTGGAACAGACTCAGGAGGACAGCTAGTATCATGCAAAAACAGGTGGCGTGGTTCAGGACGTGGAGGACAATCGCACAAACAGGTACTGGGTGGACGACAGGACCTGCTGGAAGCCAAGAAATAGGCCCCCCTGGAAGATGATCAGGCATCTGATGGAACCCCGGTGATGGGGAAGGGATGGGCAGTGCAGCTCCTACTTCCTAGTTTCACAAGTCTGCACAATGTCAGGGATCACAACCACTGAAGGTGGGTTGACATTGTGCTTCAAACGGAGCTGATAAGAGGCATCAACTGGGTTACCCACAAGTTCAGGACCCAGGAAGACTATCCAGTTTGTCTAGTGGCCCAACAGTAACAGAAGTAGGAGAAGCAGCAAGGCCTGCTATCTTCTCACTGACAATAACTGGAGGGATGCCTGTCATCTTGACACCTCAAAGACAAGAATTACAGGACCTGGAGGAACATTATTTTCAGTGATGTAAGGAAAATATTAACCCCGGGCTCACACTGCATCCAGATCCGGTCCGGTGCGGCCCCCGCAGGTATTCCGTAAGATTCACAGTAGGCTCACAGTAGCTCCAAGCGGTGCGGGTCCGGTTACGGGGGCCTTACGGCACAACGGAAAGAATCCGCAAAGTTCTATTTTTGCCGGATGTCGGAAAGGATCCGCATCAGTTTGATGAAATCTGACAAGCCATAGAGGAAGTGTGGCTTGAATATCCGGTGTTTTTTCAAAATAAATGAGTGTACAAACAATTGTAACTTGACTCTTCTTTTTAGACAGCACACGCGCTAATAGGAAATGTAAACATTACATCACACCCGGTGACACAGGGTCCCAAAAGCCTGCAGCACAACACCTTTTCACACATTTGCTAAATAATGGACGTGTTCTCGCGTGAAGTCCCGACAAAACGATAACCCACGTGAACTTCTGTTCTCGCGAGTGCCGTTTACGCACCCAGCACCGGAGCTGGTCGCACTCCCTATCTGGAGCAGATGCGAGTGGTAGCTTGCGGAAAAACTGCACCGAATCCGGACCGAAGCCGTTCCGTAGGCAGTATGAGCCAGCGTAAAATGTCCCGATTTGACTGTATTAATTAATGTTCGTCACATTGTCTCCTTGTATAACTTGGTTTTCTATTAAACTTATTTTTGTACAAACTGTCTGCCTCAGTAGAGGGGAGTTGTTTTTCTATGACACCTGTTTTTGTAAAAACTATCTGCCTCAGTAGAAGGGAGTGATTCTCGTTTTTCGGAGCAGAGACTATGAGAAAAGCAGAAACTGTGAGAAAAGCAGGGCTGACTGAGAAATGGGACTGGCCCTCCCAGTTCCCACACAGCCTTTGTCTGATTAGACTACAAGAGACGGAGAACCCCTCTCCTTGGCAGAGTCAGCTGCGGGTCACGTACGGACGCCCAGCCAGTTTACGCTACTCTGCCTGGACTGTAGGCTCTCCAGTCCGTGTGTCACGGTAAGAGGCAATGCATTTATGCTGTCTGCTATGTGCTTAGCGTAACCAAAGAACAAACCTGAGAATTTTTCACAAAACAAGTGACTCTGTCACTGACAGGGACATGAACTGGAGAGGCCTCACCATCAGCGGACCCCTCCATGACAGGACCAGCACCCAGCACAGAAAAGCTGTTGTCTAGGGCCACAACCAATGCAGAAAGAGTAACTGGAGAGACCTCACCACAGGCAACCCTCTCTGAGACAAGAACAAGAACTGGAGAGACCTCACCACCAGCAATTCTCTCTAAAGCAGGAACAAGAACAAGAGACCCCTCAACTGGGACGTCCACCAATTAAGGACCAGGAAACCCCTTGTTCAGGATCTCCAGTGATCCAGGAACAGGAACTGAAGACTCATCATCAAGGACCTCCACTGACAAAAGAACAGGACCTGGAGACCCATCATCTGGGGCCTCCACTGACACAGGAACTGGAACATCCTCGTCAGGAACCTCTACAAACGGCGGAACACAAAATGACACTGGAGACCCATCCTCTGGGACTCCTCTTAACACAGTCACCACAGCTGGGACCCATCAGGAACACTCTCCGACACAGGAACTGGAACCAATGAGTCTGGGGTTTGTGTAGCTCTTAGACATTCGCCATTGGCAGGACCTGGAAGGTGTGGTGATGGGTTCCAGAATAGGTTGAGCAGATACAGGCTGAACAAATCAAGAGAGTCTGGCTGCAGACCTCCACTGTCAGGACCCTCCCCCCAGACCTAACTTGAAGACTCAGGGACTGCAGTTTTGCTCACCTCTGAATCAGGAGCTGCAGCTGAACACAAAAGTGGGGACAGATCCACTGAAAGATGTGAGACGATTTGACATCTGATGTTAAGCAAACACAAAGAGACTGACCATGAGGGAGTTGAAATGCATCCTCAATAGCACAGAAGAAAAGCTTGCAACAGACTGACTTGAGAGTGGGGGGGCTCCACAATGGTGGTACCTCCCCTGGACCCAGGGATGGTGTGGCCCAGACTCGGCAGAATATCTGCAGGACCTTGTGACGGAGGTGCTTCGGCCTGAAGTTGTGACATGGCAGCCAAACACGGTGATGACTGGGACCAAACTGTGTGACTGGGTTGGAGCATGGTCAGTGTAGAACAGACAGATACGAAGATGATGAATTTTTTGCTGAAACTTGAGATGGAGGAACAGTGGTAAGACCAGAGGATGACAGAAAAGGAGCCAGACCAGAAACAGATGAGGAAGCTACGACCAGAGTTGGATACGCTGCAAGAACACAGGAACCGAGCGACAGCTCACTCTTGAAGAGTGAATATCAGAACGAGAGACTCAATTCTTCCTAGGAACTTCTAACCTTGGGAGCTGAAGCTCCCAGAACGTAAGGATCTACCACTCTGAGTAGAAGTTACACACAAGATCAGAGCTCATCAGCTCTGCCAGCTCAAAGGTCTCAACCAGTAGGTACCGAGCATGAGTCAATAGAAGTGACTACAACTGAAAATGCAGCATCAAAACCACTTTTCCCACTATGCTGAATTCATTGTGGCTAGTCTGTACTGTTATGTTTGTTTCCTCTAAGTTCAGCATCTGCACAGAGAGAGGTGACAGCAGTTTGAACTAAGTTTCTTGTTGAGATGTGAAGATGAGTCTGAACTGGGGTAAGGAGACCAGAGCCAAACAAGGTAAACAGCCAGTATGGTATAGATGGAACGTACAAAAAACTAAAACAAGTTCTGGAGCTCAGCACACTGGGGAACACAGGAGACCAGCCAACAGGGGCTGTCCTGCCAACTGACTGGAGCCCTCAGGAGGCCCGCACAGATGAAGGCAAAGTAATAACCCAAAAATAGGTTGAAGCTAAGTAATCAAATCACAGTGTAAAAATCCATATGGGGCAGACAGAGATGAGGTCAGGAACAGTATAGTGTGAAAAACACAGGTGACCAAAAAACCAGACAAGATCAGCGCATGAAAGACTTTTACAAATTAGCAATGAACACATGGCCGACACGGGTTTAAATAAGAAGACAGACAAGTGTTTGGAGTGTTTTTGTTTTTCTTGAGTATTTTTAGCTAGTTTTTTCATCTGGAAATAAAAGTCTTTAAATACTTTTTATTCTGATTTGGGTGCTCTGCTGATTGAGTTTTTTTTTTGTTGCTTGATTTGTCACTTTTTTGCCACTTGTTATGATGAGTGACCATGACAGCGAGATACTTGTTTACAAGAAAGAGCAACTAAAGAACATTTCTAAGGCTGAAATAATCCTCAAATTGAAACTCCAGATCCCTGATTAGCTCAAAAGAAGAAAACATGGATGCAGGGCAGGAGCAAAGAGGAGAGAGAGAGAAAGAGGAAGTTTAAACTTCACTTCCACACTGTAAACCCGAATGTTGAAAATAATTAATTGGATTGAGTAAATGTAACTCAATATTTTAAAAAAGTTCTTCTAACTCAAATGTTTTGAGTTAGTATGACATATTCTCTTTTTTTGAGTATATTTAACTGAAACTTTTCAATTGATCTGAACTATTAGTATGTTGATTAAGCCTAACTTAAACAACTTAATTAAGACCAACTTAACAGGAATGAGTACTGTATATGAGACATTATTATATTTTTCTGTGAGCCCCTCAAGTGATTAGAAAACTATTGACACCATGGAGCAAATGCTATAAACTCCCAACGAAAAAACAGAACAGAAATTAAGACATTAATGCAGAACTTTTAAATGTATTATTTCCTTTGTGTTGTATTGAGGATCTTTCTCCACTCGCTTAATAATCCAGGGATCAAAAAGTATTGTGAACACAGGGGGCGCTAATGATTTTAACACTTCACTCTGTTTACTTAAAATACAAATGTTATGGAAGAAGAAGAACCACGTATTAAGTGGGGGAATAGGGGTGTATAGGTTAGTGTTAGAATTTTTAAGTAAAAGTAGGGTAATAAAAAGAATTTAGTAAGGGGTATAAATAAAGTAGGTACTCCACATTCCGACTCACACTCCCATGCAGTGGTGGCGGAAAAGCACCGATGAGTTTGTTGCCACCCACCATAAAACAAGAAAGAAGAAGAAGAAGAACCACGTGATTCGTTCATTTGTCATTGCAGCAGTGCTCTATCTCACTGGACTCACAGTAAGTATTCTTATATTGTTTTTTTTAGTACTTAGCTTTATCAAAAACATTCTTTGTTTGGCATGAAGAGCTTAGATAACTGTGATGCAGACGTATGGATTTTAAAACAACTCTTGAACTTGACCAGAAATCACACAGTTTACTTCTGGCTGAGTCCACTCAAATTTGCTAAATGTGCAAAAAATTGGCAGCTTTTCCATTAAAACAAGCTGCTGTTACAAACAGCAGGCTTGAGTCAGAAGCAAGATCCACCAAGCACCAGCCATGAACCCACAATTGGGCAGATAGTATTACCCACTGACTGAATATTAATATCATAAAGTCTGGAGGCCTGCTAAGTATCCTCAGATGCTGGACAATTCAGCACTACATTTGTGAAACTGAATTGATCAGAATTGTTTGTAAAAAGGGAGCTTGTACTGAGTTATGACCTAAAAATATGATTGAGTGCCAGAAGCAGAGCCAGGAAGTGATGAGGAGATGCTCCTGTCAGTAGGCTGGTAGGAGCAGGTGAGCTGTTGTAACAGAGTATGTGAACTAGCAAGCATTGGATAACCACTTTCTATGAGTCTGTTGATAGTTTCAATCACACTCAGTCACAGAATATACATTTTTTTCTTATCCTCATCAAATATTGCTAAATCAATTACAGTAAATTAAGGCTTTATGTAACACTGTTTATGTAACAGTGCACCAAGGTTAAGATTTTACGGTTTTAATAATAATAGGTTGTGATCTAAAATGGGCCGGTCTGAGACGTGGAACTCCAGGGTTGAAGATGAGTCCCACTCCGGCCCTGGCTGGTTTTGTGTTGTACTGTGTGCGTAGTAACATCATATTACACATGATTTTATCACACATATTGCCAAACCCATAAAACTAATTAGACATGTATGGTTGTGCTGGTTGTTCAACCTTGTGCTCCATTCCTTGTTGTAGTTTATGTTCACTTATAGGAATTATATAGAAAGTGTACTACATAAACTTGCCCACTACAAAAGAGTACATTTATTTTCATTATTGTTAATATGTTTTCAGCAACAAAGGTCTCGTGAAATTGGCTGTCAAACCGATCCATTCATTGGCAAGCAAGCATGTGTCCAGGCCAACTTCTATTTTATCTGATGAAGGTTTTCCATCCTGTTCTTCATCCTCCTTTGGACAATCAACTCAAGAGGCTCCAGTTCAGTCTCCAGGACAGAATCAGTCCTCCTTATCAATCTGTTTAGCCTCTTCATGTCACCTGCTCTGATGCTCCACCCCCAACAGGTGACTGCAGGTGTGATCAGCTGACAAACTCCTCTTCTTTTGTCGCTCCTCTTCAAATCTCTGTCTGTCTGTATTGTTTGAAAGCCAGGCAGAGACACACTGGAGTCTGGGATATGTTCCTTTAGCCATGTCTTAGTAAAACACATGATGCTGCATTCCTGATACTCTGGCTGGGTCTTCAACAGAGTTTCAACTTCATCCATTTTGTTAGCAAAGAGATCTCACATTTGTCAATATGACTGATGGAAGTGAAGGTTTAAACTTCCTCTTTCTCTCTCTTCACTTTGCTCCTGATCTGCATCCACTCCACTTCTTCTTCTTTTGAGCTCATCAGGGATCCAGAGTTTTAATTTGAGGTTTATTTCAGCCTTGCCATGGTTACGTATCATAACAAGTGGCAAAAAAGTGACAAATCAAGCAAAAAACTCAATCAGCACAGTACCCAAATCAGAAGAAAAGTATTTAGAAAATATTTCCAGAAGAAAAAACTAGCAAGAAATACTCAAAAAGAACAAAAAAATGCTAGCAAGTGCTAGCAAAATCACAGAGCTACTCCAACAAGCTGCCACCAGTTGTAGCGCTATTCCGGAAATGTTTCCACACTTTATTCCTAACTTGGGTTGTGGGGTGTCTAATTTAAAATGTTTTGAAAGTTGCGAACTGCGTTACTAAAAAAATAACTAATTTCTTGATTTTTCTTGACTATTTTCTTACATTCACTTGTATTGACAGTCTTTCAATCTAGAGGTCCAGTGGGGGTTTATGGATGGGGGGGACTCACCAGCACTACAGTATGTCACAGTCATACAGTAACTGCTGAACTAGAGTTTGAATCAAGTTGACTAAACAGGGCTGGTGTGAATGCACCCTAAATCTTCGGATTATGGTGGACACAGTGAATCTGCTGATGTTAGGTTGCACCCTTTGTCCAGCCTCCCTCATGCTCATACCATGGACAAGAACATGGTCAATCACAGTAGCTCTGATTTCATCAGCTATTACTGTTCTTTGTCTTCACTGACCTCAACCACCTCAACCACCTCTCACACGAACTCCTCCTCTCAGATTCTTATCCATTGTAAGGCCTCACAAACCAGTGCTCTCTGAACTGGCTTATAGTATGTTCCCTCACATCATTAGCCAGAAGTGTGATCAGTTTATTAGCTGTTGTGTTCAAGTGGTGACACCTGTGCTTTAATTGTGTTTGACTTTTGTCACCTGTGCTCACCATTATGCAGTACAGGTACATCACAATGAAAATGTGTTGAGAAGATGTGTCTAAACAGGTGAAACGTGCTTATGATTTTGCCAAAAGAGTGATTGATTCAATCAGTGGGTTTAGGCAACTGAGAATTTGGTTCAGACAATGGGGTTTAGTATTTTAGCAATTGAGAAAAACTGTAAAAAAAAACTCCAGTCTCAAAAATCTCAAACTGGTTAATGTAAATGCTATGATTTTGTTACTTTCAGTTTCACATTAAATTGTTATTCTGAAAGAAACATTGTGATAATCCTGCTGGAAGTTCCTCTGGCAGCACAGAAAGGGCTACAGCTAGCTGCTGCTATATGCATTTGCAAATAACTATAGAATTCTTCCAAAATAATATAACAAAAACTGATGGTGATAAATAGGTTCATAAAAAAGTGTTTGTATAAACCAACATAAAATTTTGTCACTGGAGTTATTTAAAAATAACATAAATCTACTTTGGTCTTTGCTCTACTTTGATCAACTTGTAAATCTCTCCAAAACTAATTAGTTTTTTTCTCTCTTGCTTTAAAAGTTCAAAACTATAAAGATTTTTGTTATCTTTTCTAGTTCTGCAATGTTCTGTTTCTTCCATTTAATAGTACCTCAAGCTTTAACAGTGATTGTTATTTTCATTATTAGCAGTTACAGGAAACTCCAGCTTCCTGCTGTGTTTATCCTAAAACAACAGCAGCTTTGTTGGCCTTGAAGGGGACAATTCACTAATGACTCAGGCTTTACTCAAGAGCCCATCTGGAGGAAGTAAAATAAATAGATCACGTGTGCTCATTTGCTGATATACATATATTTAGGATTTTACCAGCAGCTCATATAATGAGCAGCTGTACTTTTCTGAGGGCTTCACATGGAATGAATAACAAAAAGAAGAGAAAAAAGTGTGGTAAAGTGTGCCATTTGTCTCCTCTGGCAAAGAAGGAAAAATAAGCTATATTAAAAGAGAATGGGATATATGAGGTAGCACTGAGCCTGTGTGTTTAATAAAAAAAAACTGGAAAGAGGAAGATGTGCCTGCAGTGTGAGAAACAGAAAGAAAGAGCAATGTTAGCTTGACTAATGAGACTAGCAGTAACGTCCCACAAGAGATACATTTGGCATTCAGTACTGTCCAGCTTTTAGCTAAAATGTGGGAATTAACCACAGAGTGAGAGATTATGTCAAAAAGGAGTCCTGACAGTTTGACACGTTAAAAAAATTCTGCAAACAGGGACAAACACAATTATACAGATTCATTAGATTAAAAGTAACGCTAACACAGACTGTCTTAAGTCATTTATTGTTGCAGATACACACACATTCACAATAAGCCCTCCCCACTCCCCCATAGCCTCAGAGTGAACATGGTCGAGTAGCTTAATCCAAAGTGGAGGCACAGCTGTGATGATAGCAGCTGCTTTTAACCAAATGTTAAACATCAGGACCCAGACAGGCTCCACCAACTTCAATCAATCCCAGCACCTGTTGGAAACATTGCGCGACCCACTCTGTGTGCACATGCACATGCACAATGGCATATCCTTCAACTGTTATCCCTCCATGGTTTTATTTGCAGGGTTTGTGACATATGTGCACACATGCTGCATATGTGTGTTTTAAGTGTGGGGTGAAATGGGTTGCTAAATCTTGCAAATAGCTGTCCTTTAGGGGAAACGGCTCCCAACAGGCCTCTTCTCACCAACTAACAGAACTGTTTACTTCTATTGGCAATTTATTTTTATTGCCATGTCTGTTAGTGTATTGCCATGGCAAATCACCACAAGTACAAATTAGGTTTAAAAAGCTTTTTTAAGCTGGCTCAGAGAGACTAACAGTGAAACAGTAAAACACTTGCTGCTTTGTAGAAAAGATTCTTAGTTATACTAAAGGTTGACTATGGGCTGCATGGTGGCATGCAGTTGTGTAGCATTGCTGTCTTGCAGCAAGAGGGTCATAGGTTCAAAAACAAGTTGGGACCTTTATTTTTTTTGCATGGAGTTTGCATGTTTTCCTTGGGCATGTGTAGGTTTTCTCCAGGGATTCCAGCTTCCTCCCACAGACCAAAAATATGTATGAGGTTAATTGGCAACTTCAAATTGGTCCTATTGTGAGTGTGAATTGTTGTCTTTTTCTATGTGGTCCTGGGACGCACTGTCGACCTGTCCAGATTATAACCCCACCTCTCGCCTAATGACCAGAGGACCCAGACACCAGCGCCCCACAATGTTGAACAGGAAAATTTGGCAAAGAAAATTACAGACTAAGCTTTACTCAACTCAGCACCTCCACCTGGTGGAATTATATTACATGCCCAAGCTTCAACAGACACTGAATAAGAGCAATCATTTACTAAGATTTCACCACGTCTATAACTATAACTAGCTCAGCCAAGGAGGTAATGTTTTGTGTGTAATGAGTGTGTGTGTGTGTGTGTGTGTGTGTGTGTGTGTGTGCGCGTGTGTGTGTCTGTAAATGTTTGGTAAACAACTGACAAGAGAGTTGGTGGCGTGCAAACAAACAGCAGTCCACGCCACCTCCATCTTCATGTCTGTCTGTCTGTTAGCAGGATAACTCAAAAACCTATGGAGGGATTTTGATGAAATTTTCAGGAAAGGTCAGAAATGACCCAAGGAACAATCGATTAGATTTTGGGGGTGATCCGGATTACTGTCTGGACCCAGGATTTTTTTTAAGGATACGGACATAGTATTTTCTACAAAATGTCCACTTGGCGGAGGTCTGCGCTCTCTGAGTGCTTTTCTAGTTTCGCTATGCAATATAAAGCTGCAGCAGACCTACTTTGCTGACCGGGATTAATAAGACACGTCAGCTCCTTTATGCTCTGTTCACAGTCCTATGCTGAGTTATCATTAAACACACAAACCAGGCTGAAACATGACACAAAAAGACATAGGAATGAAAGAGATCACCATTGGGCAAGACAGAGGAACATCCATGATTAATGTGAAACAAATTGATTTGGCTGAAACTGATGAGACGTATCAAAAATGCCACAACATGTGTGGAGTTACAAATGCACATTCTTTAGAGCTGAAATAAATGAGAACTTAATTTCAAGGTACTGATTTCATAAGTAGGGTGCCAAAGGGCCAGATTTAAAGAGAAATAATACAAGAGGGTAAATTAAAAGAATGTTTTATAATTGTAAAAATAGGCAGTTATACCATCCATCAGTTTCTTCAGCTAATCCAAGGTTGGGCCACAGAGTTAACTGGTTCTGGAGGGAAACCTCAGACATCTATTTCTCCAGTTCCTCCCGGGGGATCCCAGAGCATTTCTAGATCAGCGGGGATACATAATCGCTCCAGTGAGTCTCAGGTGTGCCCTATGATCTCTCCCCATCAAGACATGCCTGGAAAACCACCTGCAGGAGGCAACCACAAAGACCCCTAATCAGATGCCTGAACCACTTCAACTAACATCTTTCAATGAAGAGGAGCAGCACGTCTAGTCTGAACTCGCCATCTCCTTGCTTTTAATGCAAGGATGAGCTTGACCATCCTTCGCATGAAGATCATTTCAGCTGCTTGTATTTGAATATATGTGGCTGTTGCATAGTGGAACAAATCAGAGCCATGCGGGGCATGTAGCAAATGACAGGGCCATTTGGTGGTGAGTTTTATCCACAATGCACTTGGATACAGTGATTAAATTATGAATTTGCGTGTCATAAAGCTCCGTGTGAGAGGGCAAAATAAAGCCAGTCATGCAGCACAACATTTTATTCAATATTTTACACCTACTACATCACTAAAGTCAGTCTTTCTTGTAAAGCTTTTAGCAACCATGACTCAAACCTGACTGGGCACCGCATGTAAACTCTGCATAAATTGGTAACTTGATTGACTAAGCTGCTGAAATGCCATCCTCTTCTGGGTTGGAGTTGTAGAAGGGCCTGTGTTCCTGAACATCTTCACCAGCTTCCCTCAGTTGTGGAAGAGGTGTGTCTCTCATATCTTATCTCCTGCCTGGGCCTCTCTGATCCCTGGACTGTGGGTGCACTGTCCTCCCACCCCCCCCCCCCCCCCCCCCCCCCCCCACCCCTGAACCCCCACTCCTGGGCTTGTTGTTGTGATTTGCAATGTATTTTATCATCTTTGCAAATGGCCTGGGGTGTTTTTCAGAAAGCTGGTTTAACAAACTCTAAATCAAAACCTGAACTCAAGGTGGACCAACTCTAAGTTGTCAAACTCAGAGTTTTTGGTTTCAGAACAGGTGTTAAGCATTAGCTCAATCAACTCCGAGTCAAGGCTGTGTCCAAATTCAGGGTCTGCATTCTTTTAAGAACATATTTTAAGGATGTTACGTCCCACCGCCGCAACGAGAACTGTCCAAATTCCAAGGATTCTTCAAATACTTCCTCGAAATGCGTACTATATTTCCCAAAATTTTAAGGATAGGTCTGATGTATCCTTTCATGTTCTACCTATCCCACAATTCTTTTCGGCAATTCAGCAGAGAGTTTAAACCAGGCATCTCCAACCCTGATCCTCGAGAGCTACTGTCCAGAAGGTTTTAGATGTGTCCCTGCTCCAACACAGCTGAATCAATAAACTGAATTACCTCTTCAGCATGCCATCAAGTTTAGCAAAGGCCTGCTAATGAGTCCTTCATTTGATTCAGCTGTGTTGGAGCAGGGATACATCTAAAATATTCTGGACAGTAGCTCTCGAGGACCAGGGTTGGAGATGCCTGGTTTAAACCAATGACAGACGAAGCAAGAAGTTGCGCAGAGGGAGAGGGTTTTGCATTCAGAAAAATTTTGGTAAAAAAATTTAATTCTTATAGCGGGGGTCTAATTAGATCTTTGGTTTTAGCATTAAGCACATTTTATTGTATGTTTACATCTCTAAAAACGTTCCCGTTTGTACCTCCTGTGTAAGTATTTACACACACAGGTAATTTCTTGTTAGTGATTTAAGCTTTTTCAATATGTTTTAGGGATGAAAGAGCAGAAAAACACCTTTATCAAGCTCCGGAGAAACCTGTGGGGTGGAGGTACAAGAATAAAACTATTTGTAAATCCTATTCTCAGGCAGACATCAGTGAGGAAGAGGAGGACACGGATGAAGAGCTCTCATCAAGTTTTTGGTTTTGTTATTGTATAAAATTCTTCAACATAAAGTGATTGAAATACTTCTCATAATTCATTGTGTTTACTTTTTATTTCCCTTATTTTTTATAGTAAATGGATCATTTATGAACAAGAAAATGAACTTTATGTGATTAAAGTTGTTTATTGACGTGTGGGAAATATTTATGATATAAAACTCAATAATATCCAGAAATAAAACTATTTACAGAACACAAGACAACAAGAAGAACACCTTGTCCACACTCCATTTGCTAGGCAAAAGGACATGCACAGAGTGTAAGGGCGAGAACAGAAGGAAGGGTAGAAGCGTCCAAATTCACAAGACACCAATTTTTTACGCTTTTAAAGGAACCGTCCTTTTTAGATCGGTAAGGCGGGACTCTCAGTAGTATGCAGACCCTGAATTTGGACACAGCCACAGTTAACCTGAGTTACGCTCATGCATGAGGATATAAGAAGCCCTCACAGATAACATGATTCACCATGGCAACCAGTGGACTAAAGGTTGGCGCCCTCTATTTCTTCCCAGTATAACTGGATCTTTTAACCCCTGCATGTGCAAAAAATAAGCACATTTTAAAGAAAAAGCAGCAGCAGCAAAAGAGAAAGAGATTGTGTAACAGAAATTTGCTGATCTAGTCAATGCGTGAGTATTAATTGGAGGAAAAAAATAATTGTTTAGTCTTGAATGTTCCACTCATTCAACATTTACATTCCATATGTTTTTGAGCACACCGGTACAATCCAACAGATGCAAAAAGAACATGGCAGTAAGTAAAGATGAAATATAAAAATATAGTTCAAACAGGTGAGGTATCATTTACCATTTTATTTTTTACATTTGATTTACAAGCAGTTGTTATGTTGTTTAACTCTATCATTAAACTGCATTCTAAATGTGATAGCTAGATTTAAATATTTAGGGAAATCCCCTAAACAATAAAAAAGCAAAATATTCCACCATTCCATCACTGCCAGTATTTAATATTGCATATATGAAAGCCACACCTAACTGACCCCATTATAGCAACAGAAAGAAGGCCGAGGCCTGTAAAACAGGTGACCACAGAAAGGGAAGCTGCCGAGAGACTTTAGTAAAATAACTTTGGTTTCAGTTAATAGTGTTGATCCAATCCAACTTGCAGTTGCTTTCTCTTCATAAACAGAGAATGCTGGAAATGATATGGGGTCCATTAATGAGGAAGAGGGTCCATCAACCTCCACAGCACAGCTTACCACAGTAGGAATATTATTCAGCATTGACCAACAACTTACTATGAGTAGACATGGAAATACACAGAATTGTCTCGGTGCAGACAGCATTTCCACCATGGGTCATATAGAGATGTGTAAACTGAGAGTATTGTTTAGAAAAATTATTGATGGTCGTGGAAACATTCATACAGATACTCATCAGAGTGATAAAACATCCACTCGAGGTCTGATCATCAGTGTTAGGAATGTTACTTTAAAAAAGTAATTAGTTATAGTTACCTACTTGTTTCAAAAAGTAATTTAGTTAGAAACTGAACTACTCTACAAAAAAGTAACTAGTTAGCTGAGAAAGCAATGGACTGCATTACTAAAAAAAACAACTTCTTTGTATTATGCAAAAAAAAATTATTCTAATTAGACCTATAGCCTGGCAGCACCAGGAATCAAACCCACATCCTGTGAACAAAAGGTACTATATACTCTACCACTATACCGCTATAGTGACCAGCATAGATATGTGTGTGCCCATCCTTTACACAACAATATTTATGTGCGTTTCGTCACATTGCGTAGATCCAATTCATAGTAACAAGCTGCATTTTATGTTTGGGGTTGTAATGTTGGAAACTGTAATTTATTAGATTATTCTGTTACTGAAAATCCAACCATGTTGCGGAACGCCATCACAAACGGCTTAATTCCAAACGCTGATCATCCTCTCGCTCTCCCGACGGAAATTTCTGTATAATATCTGTGTTTCCAAGTCAACAGGCTCATCAAGAAACAGACAAGGCGTGTCTGCTACTGATTTCAGACAGCAGGCTTCAACTTAAAGCTGTACTGACTAGCCTTTCCGCAGCTGTGTCTCAGACAGCCGTTGCTCGAACCGGTGTTCTGCAGAAACCTGTTGAGATGTGCTACACACGTGCCACTCCACAGTCTTGACTTCAATAAACAGATTTATCGTTTATTTTTGTTTCTATATTTTTCCATAAATACATTTTACCTGTGAAATAAATTCTCCCAGGACGGGAACACTACTTTCTTTGCATTGTCAGAGCGACAGGCAAATGCTTGGAAACACCCAGAGGAGAAGGACCCAACAATGGCCGCCAAGGACCCACAGAGCATTTATATAGAATATATCTGGGAGGAATCATAAAAATACGCTTTCATTATAAAATAAGTTGTCATTTTGTACTATGGTGGCCTTTTACTTCAGGGCAGCATAAATCACCAGAACACCACTTCCAGCTGAGAGCTGAATTACAGAGATTATTTAGTCTATTGTAAAGCCATCGGAGGGCCGAGAGTGATGTCTAATATGAAGCTGAATGTGTTTTTGGACAGTGTCCACTTAGACAACTTTCAAAATTGTAACTTATAGTTTTGAAAGTTATTCAGTACTGCTTTAAGAGCAGGAGAAACTCTGAGTTGTGTCAAACCTGCTGGCGAGCAGGTTAGGTTCACGGAGTGTGTTGCCCGTGAAACTGAAAAACCAAAGTATCCCTCATCTCAGGCTTAACTCAAATTTTTTTCACTAAACCCGCTTTTTGAAACACACCCCTGGTTTTATTAAAATGTATCCGCTATAAAAAAAAAAACAAAGACGGCATAAAGACGGGACCTTCCAAAGGCACTTACATTTAACTGGAAAACTCTGATTGAGTGAGGGAAAATATGTCGCTGCAGTAGAATATTAAAGGAAGTTGTATGCAGTAAAGTTGTATGATAAAGTTAAAACAGGGATATAACAGAGGATGGAAAAAGTAAGGAGTTAGCAGAACGAGAAAATTTATGACTGGCATCTCCTGGAATTTAAAACACTGAGATGATGTAGCAAGGGTGTAGGAAGATATTTATATTTCTTCTGACATAACACTTATTAAAGAAACTTAACAGCTAAGTGTTTCATATCTAGGGTACAGAGACACTCCTTCACAGATTGAACCATATTTTTTAACAAAATTATGAAAGTGTCTCAGCAGTCTCTCAAAGACTGTACAACAGTTGGAATTAATTTTTTTTTTTTTTAAATAGTGATCTCTCAGATGGAAGCTGGACTACATTGTGTTCTTATATGAGCCTAAAAAAAGCACAAACAAGAACAGTAATCAAACTGCCACCTCTTATCCTTTGTTCGTTCTGCTCTGTCTGCAGTCTGTAAAATTTTGTAGAAGATTGCAGCTACTGCAGCTACATGTCCATGAAAAGCAAAATACTACTTGTTTGTTTGTTTTTTGTTGTTATTTTTAAAATACTGTCCTAAAAGCACTCCTGTTTTGATTACTAAGGTGTTCATATTCATAACTATTGAACCAAAAACTAAAATGGATTATGTTATAGATTAAACCCTCTTTACAATATATGTAAACTTGTAGAAGGCATCTACAAGAGATTAAAGGACTCTTGTGGGGTTTAATGACATAACCTTAAAATGACAAATTTCAACAAGCTGGAAAAACTGTTTTTCACTTTCACTATCAAAGCCAACAAGATAAATTTCAAGACTGATGCATAATGTTAGATTATAGTGGACTGAAGACGACAAATTTTATAACTGTGAGCAGGTATACAAACACAAATGCAGACACGCTTGCTTGAAAACATAAATGCTTGCAGAAACACAGTGAAAACCTGTTCTGCTGGACTTTTAACAGACCTCTGGAGGAAGCACCTGGAGACAAGAGGCCACATTTCACACAACCTGAAGGTGCAATGAGCTTTATGTCAGGTCACACATACAATAACAACAGAAGAAGGAGAAGGAGAAGGTTTTACCTCCCGGAGGAATTTAATATAATTTGCAGCAGACATGTACCTCGACACAAACCGATATGTACAAGGTCACAGTTTTGGACATGCCTCTCTCAATCCTATTAACTAAAGAAGACCTTACATATAGAGCTCTTTCCTGTTCTCACATTATGAGGGTGACAAAGAAATTGAGAAAGCAATGCCGACTCAAAAATCTATACACAACAGAAAAGAATTTAGAGTGAAAACATAACTGGAAAAACAAAGACTGAAACAGCTTCGGCTACAGAGCTTCGAAATCCAAACCCCAAAGAAAACATGCAGTCAGCAAACAGGACAGAATGAGCAAGTGGAAAATACCACAGAGGGGAAAACAAATGTGTGGCGAAAAGTCACTCATTCACAGAGAAAGAGCTGATCAATCCACACCAAAAGGAAAACTGTGAGAGTTTATCTTTACCTGAAAATTTGTCCCCCTCCATTATGGGATTGCTCCTTCTAAAAGCCACATGTAGTGTTTCTCTCTCTCTCTCTTTACTCTGCCTTTAGAATTCCCTCTTCTACTGTCAGTCTCTCTCTTACTCCTTCTCTCTTTTCTTCCTGCCTTACTCTCTCACCCCTTCCTTTCAGCCTCTCCCTCCCTCTTTGATTCCTTCAGAGTGTCTTGCTAGTGAACTCAGAATTACGACATCCCCATGTGCTGATCATATGTTGTATTCATTGACTTCTTTCTTTCTTTCTTTCTTTCTTTCTTTCTTTCTTTCTTTCTTTCTTTCTTTCTTTCTTTCTTTCTTTCTTTCTTTCTTTCTTTCTTTCTTTCTTCCTTCCTTTCTTTCTTAGACCAGACCAAAAGACTGAGGCTTCACTGTGTGTTGAAGACAGAAACCATTAGCTCTGCCATCATGTGACACAGAACAAAAAAATAAGTTGCAGAACATGAAAACTTTGTCCATGTTCCTCGTGTTTGCATGCTCAAGACCATCTGGTGTTTCATCAAACTGGTGTGAGACCGGACGTTTCCTCCACAGTGAAATGGACACGGCTCATTTATGGAAGCATGTGAGAAGATTATAACCCAATAAAAAAATACTGAGATATACAAGAAGAAAATGAGAGCAACACTGATGTGTAAAACACCAGCTCTTGCTCTGAAATGTGTGTTCAGGAAACTCAAATGACCTCTGACTGTTGGCATGTCCCTCACATAGGGTTGGGGGTCAGAGGTCACATGGCAAGCGTCTGAGCTCTGATAGAGAGCTCAAACACACTCCAACATGTCAGTCTTGTGCAACACCCACCAACCCAGTGACCCTGCAGTGTTTTTTTATGGTGAGATTTAATGTGTGTCTTTTAGTCTTGTATTGTTGCTGTTTTTCTACATGTAGTTCAGTTGATATATTTATTTATGTCAGATACCTAGATTTGTTAAGTAGTCAATTTACAAAAAAAAGTTAAATCTGTATGTTTGTGCTTCTGAATGTACGAATGGATTAAATGACTTATACTGACAAAGAACACAGTGAACAAACCCCATGAGGTAAATAATGGTTATTAATAATGATTTGTTTGACTGAAAACTGTTAACAAATAGTCTAAATTCAGTGTTGCAAATTTTAACTTGCTGTTTAATCCAGAAACTCATTCATTCCTGTTTTTTCTCTTCCCCTATCCTCCTGAAATCCTGCCTCCACAAATGTAGAAACTGATTCTTTGCACTGTGATAACTTTATTATATTGCAGTTGTCTCTATTTAAGGTCAATTTAATTTAACTAAATGTGTTTGTAAACATTTTCAAATACTTGTTTGAATAAATTTATAATGCCAAATAAGACAGGGAAATTTAAAATGCACACCAGCTAAAATTCTCAATCCATATTGTTTTCTTGTTTGTTTGTTTTTAGGCCATGAGAGAAAAGTAAAATGGAGTGCCTAAAATTCATTTTCAAAATTCACTTTTCAGGGCTTTGTGTACCGCCTTAAGCACTTCTAACAGCATGTTTCTGAGAAAAATACTAATCCTGTTAAAGGTGTTGAGTTCTTGTCAGATATGAGACATTTGTCATTAAAGGGTTAAATGAGCTAAATTATAGACTCAAGAAACTTGAAACACATTAACTGTTCACTACACGTAGTAATTAGAAGGTTGTATGTCGGAGGCGATATCTTAAATGCAAAATTGAAGGCATTTCGGGTGATATTTTTGGCGAGCTGCGTTGCCATGGTAACCCCAAATTTCATTTAGACACCACAGTTCACTTCTCCTTCCCAAACCGATCAATTTGATGTATCCCACGTCATCACAGGTGGTACTCTCTGTCCTGTTTGTAAAACGAGTTTTGTACGAGATCTTTAAATCTAAAGTAGAACTATCCCTTGTGACCAGAAATCAGGTGGAACAGTGTTGGTAAGTGAAAGTATGTTGTCGCAGTAAGCTCTTGAAAAAGGCCACATTTTTACCGTTTTTCTGAGCTTTTTCCATTCATTTTCAAGGGGAGGCTGGGTTTTTTGTGAATACCGTTGCCATGGCAAATCGAAACGCCACGAAACCTGAATCGTGCATATCTGGAATCCAACCTGGTCAGTTTGATTTATAATATGCGTACAAACTCTGGCAGTTTGGACTGCGGTGAATTTCGTGGTGTCCTGTGTTGCCAAGGTAACTCAGATCCCCAACAAAAGTAATAGCACCCATCCCGTGATCGAGCCGGTGTTACATTTTGCAGGTTGTAAGACTGGACCCAGGTGCAGGGCAGCAAACAAACTTACGAGATGGTGAAGGTGGGAGGAGGAACCAGATGAAAAACAAGTATAGTAATAATCCAAACAGAAAGTTTCCTGACAGGAAAACAAAAACGTACCCACACTGAACTAACAACCACACGCTACTTAAATACAAACTAAACTGATTACAAAACTCAAAACACCTGACGCAACAATCAGCTGAACACTGACGAAACAGGAAGTAAAATATATTAAACAGTCAAGGAACCTAGGGCTGTGTCCAAATTCAGGGTCTGCATACCCAGTCTACCCGGTCGACATGGGCCGCGTACTTCTTCGACCGGGTAGACCGGATGAACTCCCGCCCCCACCCTCGCGAATGTGCTGTCACCTAGCAACTGTGACGACTCTGGCCTGATCAGTTAGAAATGCTTAAAAATTTTTGAAGAAACGGTCTTTAGTTGGTTAATCCTGCAATAAATATGTATACTGTTACTTTGTTTTTCTTTTTATGAGAAAAATAAGGCTCTTCTGCCTTCTGTATTTTTATTATTTCATGTTTACATACTACTACTCTACAGCTTTACCAACATTCCAACAGTTTGTCAGCTGCTCCACCAGAGAAAATAAGACGTTGGACTTATTTTATGTAAATATTAAAAATGCATACAGCTCCTCTGCCCTGCCACCTTTAGGAAGATCTGACCATAATCTGGTTCTTCTCACCTCCACATACAAGCCCATCGTTCAGCAGCAACCAGTGATCACAAAAACCATCAAAACCTGGTCTAATGATGCTGAAGGTGCTCTAAAAAGTTGCTTCGAGGCTACGGACCGGAATGTCCTCTGTGAACCTCATGGAGACAACATCAACACCATGACTGAGTGTGTGACAGATTATATAAACTTCTGTGTGGACAGCATCGTACCAACAAGAACTGTGAGGTGCTTCCCCAATAACAAACCCTGGATCACCAGAGACCTGAAAAAGCTGCTGAACATCAAAAAGAAAGCCTTCAGGGATGGTGACAGGGAGTTATTAAAGACAACACAAAAACAACTTAAAGCACAAACAAGGAAGTGCAAGGAGGACTACAGGAGGAAGCTAGAGAGTCAGCTCCAGCAGAACAACGTGAGGGATGTGTGGTCTGGAATGAAGAAGATCACCGGCTTCAAGGTAAAGGGGGACCAGACTGATGGAGGTCTGGACAGAGCTAATGAACTGAACATGTTCTTCAACAGGTTCAGTTCCCCCCCTGCCTCCATCCCCACAGACCACACACCCTCCATGAGCCCACAGCTTTCCTGTCACACCTCCACTTCGTCACCCTGCAGCTCAGTCATGGACCAGAACACTGCATCATCTTCCTCCACCTCAGAGCACCCAAAGACCTCCTCTGCCTCCACCTCCACTCTGTCGGTGACCTGCTACCAGGTCAAGAAACAACTGGAGAAACTGAACCAGAACAAGGCTGCAGGTCCAGATGGTGTCAGTCCCAGAGTTCTCAAGACCTGCTCAATGCAACTATGTCCAGTTCTCCAGCACCTCTTCAACACCAGTCTGAGACAGAAAACAGTTCCTGTGCTGTGGAAAACATCCTGCCTTGTTCCAGTACCTAAAAAACCACAACCAGCTGAACCAAACGACTACAGACCAGTTGCCCTGACATCTCACGTCATGAAAGTCCTGGAGAGACTCTTACTGGCTCACCTCAACAAGCAGGTCAGCACCTTTCAGGACCCATTACAGTTTGCATACCGTAATGGGCTTGGGGTTGAAGATGCCATCATCTACCTGCTTCACAGAGCACACGCTCATCTGGACCAATCAGGCAGCACTTTGAGGGTCATGTTCTTTGACTTCTCAAGTGCTTTTAACACAATTCAGCCTGCTTTGTTATGTGAGAAGCTCCATAAATTCCAGGTGGATTCCTCCACAACCTCCTGGATTTATGACTACCTCACAAACAGACCACAGTTTGTGAGACTGGGGGGATGTGTGTCTGGGATGGAGGTCAGCAGCACTGGAGCGCCACAAGGAACTGTACTCTCACCATTTCTCTTCACGATGTACACCTCTGACTTCCAGTACAACTCTGAGTCCTGTCATCTGCAGAAATACTCTGATGACTCTGCAGTTGTTGGGTGCATCAGTGAGGGACAAGAAGCTGAGTATAGAGAACTGGTCAGTCAGTTTGTGAAATGGTGCAGTAACAATCATCTCGTTTTAAATAGCAGCAAAACTAAGGAGATGATTGTTGACTTCAGGAGGAGAAAGAATCAACACAGCAGTATTTCCATCCTAGGAGAGGAGGTAGAGGTGGTGGAGGAATACAAGTACCTTGGAGTTCAGCTGGACAACAGACTAGAGTGGAAATGCAACACAGAATACATCTACAAGAAAGGTCAGAGCAGACTCTACTTCTTAAGGAAGCTGAGATCTTTTAATGTCTGCACCAAGATGTTGCAAATCTTCTATAGGTCTGTTGTGGAAC
>SSNP01000236.1:418906-457777 GCA_006937955.1 Pachypanchax playfairii
AAAAAAAAAAAAAAAAAAAAAAAAAAAAAAAAACTACTACAACGTTGAATTTCCCTTCTGGGATAAATAAAGTATTTTTTCATTTTTTCATTTTCATTTCATTTCATTTACCTTGAATATTTGTTCACAGCTCAGAAATTAATGTAGCAGGTTTATATGTGTTTAACTAAAAGTTGTAAATATAGGTGTTAAAGTGAATTTACACATTTATTTTTGATAATGTACAACATTTTCTTCTTTTGGCCCGAAAAGATATAAAATTCCGGTCGCAATAAAAAAAAAAAAAAACACATACCTGCCATACAAGCCGAGACAGCAATACAAGCACTTTTACCATAATATTTCAGACTAAAATAACTTTCAAATATTTTATATGAATGACCAAATCTCTAAATCTAACAGTTTTAAGCTTGTAAATCCAATCATCTCCGGGTGCGGCTCTTGCTTCACTGTCCGCCATTACTCATAAAAAAATCTCCCGTTTGACCCGCAATGCATGCTGGGATATGTCGGCCGGAAAAGGATACACCGGACCCAGCTTTCAAATCGGGGAAAAAAAAGGCTGGATTCGCCGGCCGCATTCGAAGGAGTCTTCGAATTGGGACAGGCTCAGTTGTGGCGCCGTGACGTAAATGGCCGACAAATCCAGACTTCGAAGTATGCAGACCCTGAATTTGGACACAGCCTAAGACACATGGTGGGAAAACAAGAAGTGGAAATAATACCAAAATAAAAGCAAAATTGGAAACACAGACAAACTAAGAAAAAAAGCAGAACATGAAACTATAACAAGACATGGAAACCAAAGAGTGTCATGTCCAGTGTTTTGGCATCTGTGTGTTTTGTGTCGAGTGAGTCATCTTCTCAGGATTAGATCTGCAGAGTTCTGGAGAGTTGTAGCAGGCTGGTGATTGCCAACAGGTGGAAATCATCAGGCTGATGAGGAGCGGGAACATTCTTAAGCCGCTGCCAGACAACTAGTCATCGCCTGGTTGTTAACCTAAGTGGTAATGAACAGAGCCACCTTCCGAGGTTTCCTAGTGTGTGTTATAATTAGTGTTTGTCTGGTTTTTAGTGCTGTGTTGAGATAACCTGCTCTTCTCCAGGATCTCACCTGAACGCTCCCGCTCCTCCTATGCTCCATGTTTCATGTGGATTACTCTTGTGCACTGTGTTCCCTGTGGATTGCTCTCTGTGGAGACATCAGCCTGCCCTCCAGCACGTTTCCACCTGCCTGCCCGCTCTCTGGCACCTCCGCTCACTCGACACACCTCCCTGGATCCACCCGGACTGCCGCCTCACTGGAACTGTCCTCCTCTCACGCTGATCATCATCCTGCCTCACCTTGAGTTCACCTGCCACCTCTGTGCACATTCACCCGTTGCCAACTGGACCTCCACGAACTGTCATCTCTCCCACAGACCTGGATCTCGTGAGTTTCCAGCACCTTTGCACATTCACATTCACTGTATATATTGTAAAATAAACTGGTTCACTTTTGCACCTGAGCTTGTTGTCCGTGTGTGAGTTCTGCGATTGGATCGAACCTTTAGAGTTCATGACAAAGAGCTGAACTGGAGGGGAACACAGAGGATGACTAAGATAAAAAAATAATCCCATAATCTAAGACAAAACCCCAACACAAGAACCCAAAAACCCTCAAAACAAACCAGGAGAAAACAAATAACCATAAATGGAAAGAACAACACAAAACCCCAGAACAGCCGGTTTGATGTGTGTTGAGCCTGGGTCTATTTTGCGATTCGGGCCGCATTATCGTCTACGGAAGAATAAAAAATAAACCTAACAAACAAATTAAGAAGCCCGTTTAGAGGTGTAAAGTAAAAGGACTGCCATTTGAATGGAGTCCTACTCAAATGCATTGCTTCGCAGACTCCATTCATTATGGCAATCCCTAACTAGAGTTTGCAGATGACATTAAGCTGTTGGCTTGATGTTATTATAAAACAGCAGAAATACGAAATACTTCATTTTATGTGAGTCTGTTCTGGCTAAAAATTTGGTACTGTTACAAACAATGCTTTGAGGGTTTTTCGTCGAATATTTTTAAAGATGTTCTCCAAATGCTCACCATGACAGAAAACTAGATTTTGTGTTTGCATATGAGGACAGAGGGATAAATAAAAAGATTTTTCAAAATTAAATTAGTCGAAAATTAATAATAGAGATGTCTTCTCTTACTGGGACTGGTGATGCCAGATGCTTCCCGCTCTGTTCTCCTCACTCGAGCACTGACTGACCGTGCTGGGAAAAAAGCAAGAAAATTAGTAAAATATCTTACATGTAAGGTGCTTATGGACAGAGCATTGAGGATGTAGAGTTTATTCCATCAAAACCAGTAAATTATCATGATTTAACTGTCCCTGGAAGCATGTGTTGCTTTGTTGTGTTCTGAACAAGAGTACCGGTTAAATTTACAAAGACAAGATAAAGAACAAGTGCAAATATTCAACATTTGCAAAGTAGAAAAAATAATTAAAGCAAAGTATGAAATATTTCTATTCCTGTCCGACCAGAGGAAGACATCAATAGAAAAGTCAGATAGTTTTGCTATAAATAAAACGTTTGGTTTGTTACTGCTGGAAATTAAACCTAACCCAACCTGAGGTGAGAAGTAAATACCACCAATATATCCATATTTTACTGTATTTAGATACAGCAGGTTAAAATCGAATTGGAAAGACATCTGATTGCAAGAATAAAATGTGTGCAGCCAGTTATGGCACTATGAGGCTCAAGTCACCTTATCACATTAACTTTTCTTTTCAAGGATACTGAGTTTGGTAGAAAAAAGAAGAAAAAATGTGGGTTTTTCCCCTATATAATAAAAGGCTCTTCATAGTGCTAATTTTACAATTTGCAGAGCCAACAGCTGTCTGCTGGGCCTCTTCATAAGAGTCACGACTCCAGTGAAACAGATAAATCTCGTCAATTAAATCTGGTATGGGTTTCTGCATAAATGTGAGCATCTGGTTCTGCTGAATCACCAACTCAGGCAGCATGTGCTAAAAAGAGCTCAACTGTTAGTAATACAGCTGAAAATCTCATTTTTCTTTCAAATTTCATGCTGAAAAAGATCAACACTGGAACAGCAACTCCTCTTTGTGGTAGCTGAAGGATATTACAACCAATCTCAACTATAACTTTAAACCAGCATCGGCAAAATACATGATATTTTTTTCCATAAAGAGAGCTGATAATAAAATATTTTTTTAGAAGTAGCATTTTTAAAGAGAAGGGCAGATATATATTTTTTAATACAACAGCAAAAACCAAATTCATGTTTTGTTACTACGGTATTTATTTACAAGCCAAAGTTAGCACTGCAGCATAGCTACCTGCTACAGGAAGCCATTGCTTCAACATTCATGCGATAATCTGTGGGATTGTTTATGTTCTGTTTAATTACTGCTGACATGGTGCATTCATTTACACTGTTTAATAACTAGTTTTTTAACTAGTTATTAAAAATATGGAAAAAATATGACAAATAATTTTTGTAAAGTTTATAATAAGACAACCTATACAGTAAAGTATGAGACAACATATAAAGTAAAAGTAAAAGATTAGTTTAAACTACCCAGTGCTTGTCCAACCCTGGCTTGTTTCAGCTTAGCAAAAACTAATGTTAGATCTGCCAGAGTCTTGGGTTCAGGAACAAACAATTCATGAAAAGAACATGTTTTTTTCATGAATTGTTTCATTTCATGTTTCAGTATTGTTCAGTATTTCAGTAGTATAATTCAGTATTGCCCAGGACTCCCTTGAAAAAGAGGTTTTTAATCTCAATGGGACTTTCCAGATAAAATAAAGGTTAAATAAAATATCATAGCCCCAGATTTGACCTGTGCTATGAAATAAAAGTGTTTTTTGCTTTGATCAGTGGCCGAACAGTTAAGTATTATTCCAAGAACATACAACGACAGTTAACCCCATGCTACAGCTCTCTCAGATCTACCCCACACTTGGTTATTTTTTTTCTGGAGATAAATGTGTCTGCTGGCTGATTAGTCAGTTGTCCTGTATTGTGTTTTAAAATTCTTAGAAATATTTCCTCCAACAGTTTCAGATTTTTGCTTTGGTCAAGAATGCCAGCAAACAGCATTTTTTCTACCACAGCTGTTTAATCTAAAGATAGCTGTTCGGAGATAAAGAACAGAATGTGCAGGTGTTAACTGAAACTGGAAGATGTACTTCTTTAGTGTATGTCAATGGAAAACAATTATGGTTGATTACTTTATCTTAGCAACAAAAGCAAATAATAAATAAAAAGACTTTTGCGAAGTGGTCTTTCTAAGTCTTGACTTTTTAAATCAATAGTCAAACAACGGTGCCTTAGTGAAAGTCAACCTTTGTGTTTGCTTTAGGACAAATTATTAAACAGATTTTATCCACATGATGGCATCATCACATGTTTACATTAAGAGGGAGTACATTCAGATTTTTGTGGTTGAACAAATTCAGTTTTTCCAGTGAAACTAAATTAAAATGCACTACAACTCATAGTTTAACCTGAATGAATGTATTTGCGTGACAAAGGTTCTCTCAAAATAGTGGCTGAGTCAGTTTCACTTACCGAAGCAGAGTTGGGGAAGTTACTCAAAAAAGTAACTAGTTACACATTACATGTTACTTTTCAAAAAAGTACTATATTAAACTACTTACTTTCTCACTTCTGAAAGTAACTTAGTTACACTACTTTCTGATTACTTTTGCACCCAAAAAGCAATATTGTTTTATTTCAATAATGTTCCGAAGACCTCTTTTAGACATCTTTTTTTTTTTTTAATATGTAGCACAGCTGTTTGTGCTTGTTTTTCATATAAGTGCAATAAACAATGATATGATGACCTCAAGTTTCACATTTGACTAAAAAGTTTTAACTGAGTAGGCAGCCGAACAAGTAGTAGTGCAAAGGGGAACTTTTTAAAATTATGAATAAAAACACAACTGACAAAAGCTATGATAACTTCAAGATACACAGATGAGTATTTGAGCTGTTGTAGACAAAATAAAAATATTTTGGATAATTTTCCACCCAGAGAACTCAAATTTTGAGATTATAGTCCAGAAAAAACGTCTCATATTCTCTGAAGTCGAAAAGCTACAAATTTGCAGAAAACTCTGAAATTTCCATGATTAGAGGCATACATTTTCAATATTTAAACTAAGATATTTTCTGACATTGTAAAGTCAGAAATTGCCATGAAGGCTTCAAGTCAGAGAGACTGAGGACGAAGCTGCAACAGGGCTGCATCAAGTAGCCTAAGTCTTGTTATGCTGTAATAACTAGTGTTACAATGTGTGTCAGTGTGACTAATGTGATGCAGCATGTTGCAGCTTCTTCCTTACAGTCTCTACCGTTTGAGTTCATAGCAGCATCGGAACCTGGTAGAAGTCGTTCTGATCTTGGGGGAAAAAAACACATGAACTGTATGCATGAATTCCTCTGCCATGTTGCTCTTTTCACTTCCTTCCATGTGATTGCATACGTGCTGCAGCAACGTCATTGCATATGAAAACAAAAGTGTCCTCCGAGCTCTTCTCTCCCCAATTGATTGTAACATGAATGTAGGTTTTTCTTTGTAGGGAGAAATATATTATAGACATTACCAAAGTAACAAGTTACATTACCACATTACTGTTATTTACACCCAACACTGTCCCTGAATAAGAAGTGGGATAAAATATGAGAAAACTTTGGGAGGAACTGCGGCCAAATTGTAAACACAATGAGGCCAACTTGAGACATAAGACACTTAAAGGTGCCCTGCCATTAAAACAAGAAAAAAGTGTTTTTCTGAGTTTTATGTTGAATATTTTAGGTCCACAGGTGTTCTTGGTTTCATAATGGGTGTAAAAACCACACAGTAACCTCTGTTTTTTTCACTTAAAGGAGGCAGGTGTAGGACTCAGCAGAATTCGAAAATCCTATCATTGTGACATCACACTGATTTTGTTCATTAGTATTCATCAGCTCACACAGTTGAGACCATGCTTTTGTCCAAATTCAGAGTCTGCATTCTTCTAATGTATTTCAAGAATGTTACGTCACACCGCTGTGACAGGAAGTGTCAAAATTTCAAGGGTTCTTCAAATGCTTCCATGAAATGCATATTATTTGTGTCTGATGTATCCTTTCACGTTCTACCTATCCCACAATTCATTTTGGCAATTTGGCAGAGAGTTTAAACCAATGACGGACGAAGAGAGTGGTAGAGAAGAGTGAGAGGAGTTTTTTTAATTTTTTTATTGAAATTGAAATTGAAAGCAATTTATTGTCATTGCACAGGTACAGGTTGTACGGGTACAACGAAATTACAGTGGAGACATATTTTCACTGTCACTCCCCGAGGCAGCCACCATGGGCGCCAAATGAGAGTAGAAGATACACATACATATACATACATATATACATATAAACTTATATGCAGAAACCAGAAGTAAACAAACATGAGGGTAGATAGGTAAAAAAAAAAAAATCCTCTTATGCAGCGCCCACTGGGCGGCACTGTTTGAGATTGAAAAAAAAAGCCTTAGCGGGGGACAATAAACGAGACATGTCGAGAACGTTTGTAGGGATGTGAAGTGCGATCAGTGTGTGTATGCATGCAGAGAAGAGTCAAGGACACCATCTCTGAGTCAGAGCCAATGTCTGTCCTCAGTCTGCTGGCGTCCAGTGGACAGGGGAAGGGAGGGGCTGTGGACCACAGCACTCACTGCTCCAGGGGATTTCAGTGCATTGGCCTTGAGGTCAGCCGAAACAAAAATAAAAGTGATTAGATCAAAGCCGAGGAATTTCAGCAGCTTCTGTTGTCCATATGGTATACTTTTGTTGAAAGGTCCAAAACAGCCAAATTTTTGCCAAATAGCTTAGTAATGCCACCGATAATCAATCAATTATTTCTCCACACCGAGCCGAAACTGCATCTTCTCCAAAGTGGCGCCACTCCTTCCATTTAGATCCAGCAGCGCAGCTAGTTTACGGTTCAGCTCCAGCACCCCGTCAGCCAGCTTGCTGTCTCAAACCTTGCATTCCCTGTCCCGTTCGAGACTCACAGCCAGCTAGTTGCGGTACTGCTCCGAGACCGCATCCAGTTTGCGATCCAGATCTCCTAATCTTTTAGTCCAAGTGTTGCCAGTAGCAGCCCATCCAATCCATAACTTCAGAATTTGTCGATACATCAGGTAACCACCAACTCCGATCAGCAGGTACCCCACGATCTGTAATCCAAAAATGTAGACATCCTCCACGTCTATGACCTCCAGAGCGAACAGGCAAACCATCTTCCACTCGCCTCAGGAATCCATGGTAAACCAGGCCGGCTGTGTCGATTCCGGGCAAGACCGCTCCCCATTTTTCAGCCTTAAGTTTGAAAAAACTATGTCCAGTGCGCTGAGTGACCATGAAACCAGATCCATTTTTTAAATTTTCCAGTTCGTAGCAGCCAGTACTGGGAGCACAGAGACACGCAGACACGAAACAGAAGCAGGAATTGGGGGGGGGTTAAGATAAGGGAGCAGCTGGGAAATCCAACTGTCCTCGACAAGAGCATAAGCAGAAACCTGGAGTTAGCATTCAGATGTAACTTTAAAATAAAAGCTAGTAATAAAAAAAGTAAATTCTTACAGCGGTGGTCTAATTAGGCCTTTGGTTTTAGCATTAAGCCTGATTTTATTGTATGTGTATATCTCTAAAAACATTCCTGTTTGTACCTCCTGTGTAAGTATGCCGTTTCACACACAGGTACTTTCTTGTTAGTGATTTAAGCTTTTTCAAATATGTTTTAGGGATGATAAAGCAGAAAAACACCTTAACAGCCAGAGCAACCTGTGGGGTGCGGAGGTACAGGAATAGATCTAATCTTAGCCAGCCAGCAGCAGTGAGGAAGAGGAGAAGAGACAGATGAAGAGCCCTCATCAAGTTTTTGGTTTTGTTATGTTATAAACTTCTTCAGAGTAAACTGATTGAAAGAAATACTTCTCATAATTCATTGTGTTTACTTTTTATTTCCCGTTTTTTTTTTACTTTTTATTTATAGTAAACAGATCTTTTAGTTGTTTATGACTTCTAGAAAATATTTACTGTACAAAAATTCAATAATATACAGAAATAAAACTATTTACAGAACACAGGACAACATTTTAATAAGTAATTGCAGAATAAATGTGAGAAGAAAGACACCTTGTTCACACTCCATTTTCACTGCTTTTGTTTAGCGTCGTCACGGTTGCTAGTCGACAGGACATGCAGAGAGGGTTAGGGCAGGAACAGACAGGATGGGTAGGCTGTCTACAGTCACAAGACACCATCTTCCGGTTTTTGCACTCTTGAAGGAACCGTCCTACTTATACTGGGTAGGAGGGACTCTCAGCAGGATGCAGACTCTGAATTTGGACACAGCCCATGTCTGCAAAGTTAGCTCAGCTATTGAGCATGGCAGACTGTCAGCGTTGTTGTGCTACACTCCAGCCAGACTTACACAATGCACATATTGCACTCCTCCTTTTGCCTTAGCTGTATCCTTTTTGGTTTGATTGGTTTCTGTTTGTATAAAAGCTGCACTTTGAGTTAGATTCTATGTCCGGTGCTTGTCATATTAAGGTTCTCATCTCGTCTCCCTACGTCGCCTCTTTCCCCTCGTCTCTCTCGTTTGAACCTCTTCTCCCTCCAGTTCTAATCATCTGTAAGTTTGTTTTGTTTTTGCTGCCACATCAGCCTCTTTGTTTTGCCTTCATTATTAAAGTATGTTTTCAGTTATCTCCTGGCTTTCTCATCTCCTGCATTTGGGTCCTGACTTCCTAAACAGTATAAATCATGATAGCGGGGAGAGGCAGCGAGCTGGGGTGGGCTTGCTTATAGCTCCCCAGCTCAGCCGTCACGTGTTGGAGTTTACCCCGGTGAATGAGAGGGTTGCAACCCTACGCCTTCAGGTCAGGGACAGTTCTCTCACTGTTGTCTCGGCATATCGGCCCAATAGCAGTGCAGAGTACCAGACCTTGGGGTCCCTGGGAGGGGTACAAGACAGTGCACTGACTGGGGACTCTATTGTTCTACTGGGGGATTTCAACGCCCACGTAGGAAACAGTGAGACCTGGAGGGGGGTGACTGGGAGGAACGCCCCCCCCCCCCCATCTGAACCTGAGCGGTGTTCAGCCAATCACAGTCTGTCCATAATGAACACCATGTTCGAGCATAAGTGTGTCTATGTGGCATGTGGTGGATGTGGCACCAGGCCACCCTTGGCCAGAGGTCGATGATCTGTGGCAATCCGATTGAGCATTTATTCTGATATCTTGATATCAGGCATAATTGTCATGAACATGCAAGCCATTTCTGTCCACTAGTTAACTAGTGAGCCATGTTAGTGTGAACTAGTTAACTAGTGACAGCCCAAATGTCCACTAGTTAACTAGTGGACATTAGCTAATAGCTAATAGTTAGCCATTTAAAAGACATTTACATTTTACTAGTCAACTAGTAAGGTACAAAATAGTTTACTAGCTGACTACTGAATGTCAAATTCCCACTTGTTAACTTTACATAATTTGGCCAGCTACTTGAGCATTTATTCTGATATCTTGATATCAGGCCAACATCCGTGCCATTTTTGTCAACTAGTTAACTAGTGAGCCATGTTTGTGCACACTAGTTAACAAGTGACAGTAAAAATACCCATTAGTTAACTAGAGAACACATTTTAGCTTCACTAGTTGACTAGTGAGAGCTGGAAATGTCCACTAGTTAACTAGTAAAGGCCAAAATGCATATCAGTCTGCTAGTTGAAGGTTTTTGTGTCTCACTAATTAACTAGTGACAGCCAAAAATGTGCACAAGTTTACTAGTGAAGGCATAACTCATCACTAGTTAACTAGTTTGAGTAGGTCAATAGCTACGTTTACATGCGCCAAATTTCCCCAATCTGATTAAAATCTTGGTCGATCGGAATTCCCAAATCCCTGTTCACATGGACACTAACTGAAATTATCTGGTCATGCCATGTTTACACATGCACTCAATCAGATTAAATGAGTTGAGCATGTGCACAGCGAGTTGTCTTTCCGGGGTAAGACTCCGTCCTTTCTGTGCATCTTTCCCGCCCCATCGTGTGCTCGAGCTGACTCACGTTTTCCCCAATATGGACCTTCAGATCAGACCAGCAGATCACTTCTGTTTACCTCCCGCTATGTTTTCGACTTGGGTCTGCGAAAGCGGAAAGAAGTCACGCTGAAGTTGTACACATGCGCAGTGGGCTTTTTTCCACCCTTTCTTTCCGAATGGGTGTGTACATGCATGTCTATCCGAATGAAGATCGGACAAAACCACCCCTCTCGATCGGAAGGAAATTTCATTCTGATCAGGCTGCATCGGATCAAAACATTTTGATTGACATGTTTACATGACGTATTTTTTTTCTATTGGGCGTTTATTCCGATTAAATGTGCCCATGTAAACGTAGCTAATGTCTCTAGTTAACTGGTTAATCATAAATGGCTTACTAGCTAGCTAGGTGATGGCAGACTAGCTGACTAGTATGAACTTAGGTTTGAACTAGTCTACTGGTATACATTTATGACCTCACTAGTTAACTAGTTTGGACAATGGATGCACCAACTAGTTAACTAGTGAGCCTGCTGCCATCACCTAGCTAGCTAGTAAGCCATTTATGGTTCACTAGTTAACTAGTGTCAGGGGGGTCATCAACTCCCACCTCCGGGAGAGCTTCTCTCAGATCCCAGGAGAGGCTGGAGACATGGAGTCTGAGTGGTCCATGTTCTCCTCCATTTTCAGTGCAGCTGCTCGTAGCTGTGGTCGCAAGGTCTCTGGTGCCTGTTGTGGTGGCAACCCCAAAACCCTGTGGTTGACAATGGAAGTAAGGGCTGCTGTCAGGCTGAAGAAGAAGTCCCACTTGTTGTCTCATGGGACTCCAAAAGCAGTTGAAAGGTACCGACAGGCCAAGTGCACTGGGGTTTGTGTTTTCACGGAGGCAAAAACCTAGGTCTGGGAGGAGTTCGGAGAGGCCATGGAGGATAACTATCGGTCAGCCTCGAAGAAATTCTTGCCCCGGATAAAGCGGAAGAAAATGGATGGATCTACCAGCCAATAGCTGGCAGAGCAGCGGGCAACTGCTGGTCAGCCTGGTCTACTTGATTAGACTGATTAAAAATCTCTTAAAGAGGCCCGTCCATTAAAAATGGTTTTTCTAAGGTTTCTGTTGAATATTTTAGCTCCACAGGTGTTCTTACCTTCATAGTGGGTGTGAAAACAGGTCAACAACTTTTCTTTAAGTTTTTATCTTTCAAACTACGCAGGTGGCGATAACAACCGAGTTCTCCCGATTCCAAATGGCCTGTATCTGTTTCGTCACAACTTCTTTGTTCGTTAGTATTCGGCAGCTCACTCAGTTGAAACCACACCTAGCATTTGGCTCACTAAAAAGCTGTAGCAAGAAACGCTGACGTTGCCATGCGCAGCAGGAAACAGTAAACCTCGCTCTCACAGGCTAGTTTGTTAGCCAATCTGAGTCCAGCAAATTTGAATAATGAATATGAACAAGCTGCTGACGAAGCAGTCGAAGCAGCCTGACGGAAGGAGCCGGAACGACCCGAATTTTAATGCAGACAGATTGAAAGGTCTGTTAATAAGTGTTTCCTGACGTTTTTTAGATATAAAATGTTTCATATTACTGGTTTATACTTAAGAAATAACCACAATGTCCTGAAATTTGTATGAAATGGCCTCTTTAAAAACAGTTGATGACAATAGAATATTTAATCACATTCTCTTTATAGTTATAAAGCCAAAAAAATGACTGTAAATTGTATAATATTGTTGCCACTTACACAGAAATGTATTGTGCATTAGGGTGTGTGCTGAGTGTCGTGTTTAGTATTAGCATCAGGTTGTAGCGAGTTGTATTTATACATAATTAAACTCTTGATATGAATGTATCACAGAGTGCTTAACACATTAAGTCCTAAAATTTGTGTGACATGGCCTCTTTAAATTACATGATTTCAATTCAACAAAGAGTCTTGTCTGTATAAGATAAGACTTTGTTGATCTCACTGTGGAGAAATTCAATAGCTCAATCAACTCTTTAAAAGGGCACACAGTAAAGTAGGAAGGAATGTCAGTGAAATGAACTTTTTTGTATTTCTAGTTTTATTCTTTGTTTAGATATTGGTTTACTGTTGTATTCTATTTTGCTTTATTTCTTGATTTGCTGTACAGCACTTTGGTCAGCTGTCATGCTGTATGTCAAAGTGCTCTCTCTATAAATAAACTTGACTTGACTTTACTTAGGATTTTAATTAACAGCAAAAAAATTTATTTTTTTGTACAGTTTTGTTCTGTGATAGTTTTCATTTTGTATTTATTTGTGTTCTTTTTCCCCCTGCCACCTCCCCACCTATTCTCTGCCTGTCCATTCTGCCTCCAAAAACAGATACGGTCAGTCGTGCTCTAACTCAAATAAAGTGCACTATACAACAGAAGGAGTAAGTTAAACCTCAGCTGCTGTAGAGTAAATCTGTCCTGACATAATAAGGCACCCAGACCCCAATTCTGTCTGACAAATAAATCAGGACAGGCACATAAGGAAGAGTAAATTATATGATAAGCCTCATGACTCAAATGCAGTTTAACTAAATACCATCTAAATTATACAAGAATTAACATTTACACATTTAAGAACTGGAAAAAGGGCTGAAAAGTGCAAGGGCTGTCAACAGACATAACTTCTAAGAGATTGGAAATTAATTATTGGAAAAACGAAAGTAAATCCAATCCATCGAGCCTCACAGCTAAAAACATGTCTGTGCCTCTGCTGTTTGAGTTAGGAAAAATACTTGAAAACCAATAACAGTACATGCAAGTATACATCCTTTCAGTATAAACTGCTACAAAAAGAAAAAGTTTAGGTTTACAACAAAAGTGCATGCAACTAAAAATGGCATTATGTGCTGACTTGACACGTTTCAGCAAAATGAAGGCAAAGTTCCAACAACATTAGCTAAATAAACACTCTAATTTAGTGAGTTTTAATGAAAGGCAAAAGAGTGACACCTGCAATGTTGATACAAAAGTGTGTTTGTCTACAGCATCCTGCGCTCACCTGTTCAGGCTTGTCTAAGACCATAAACACACACACACAGAGACACACACGTACATGCCGTACCTACGCCTTTTTCTTTTCAAAAGATTTGTAAACTTCTTGTGTCATTTTTGCATTATGGCTCTGCTATGTGCACCAGAGGTTACTATACAGTATAATACATCAGAATGGGTGCAGTCTCTGAGGATTAATTTGCACTTTTCTGGTTATGTTTCATGTCATAAAACTTAACAGAAACACTTGAGTGTTTATTAAAGTTGATGGATAACATTTGTGGCATTATCAAGGCTCAGTCTGTTCATGTCAGTGTGCATGTACTGTAGCTTGGGTTGCCAACCGTCCCTTGAAAAACGGAATCGTCCCATATTTAGAAACAAAAGTACACGTCCTGTATTGAGCTGAAAAGGGACGCACTTTGTCCCATCTTATCGTGAGTATGAAAATTAGTCTGTAAAATGTCAATGGAATTAACACGTTCGATGAAAGTATAAGGTAAACTTGTTCCCAAACTCTATCCTGCTCTGTCACCAATGAGCTGACAGCACACTTACACAATGACAATACAGAATTCCACTTATCTCATTAACGAGGTGCGGTTGCTTGCAAAGAAGATACCGGAAGACAAAAGATGACCATTACAAAGCAGCATGAGCTGCTCACCTAGGTGAGGCCCACTCACCTTGGCGCCGCTCCGGCTGTGACCACCGCCTCACCAGATTATTTCCCATCATGCACACTCACGCCCTGAAAAGTCAGCAAAACTCTGCTCCCGTGGACCAAAAGATGACTTTGTTCTGAAATGTCGATTTTTTAGAGCGTCATATACTGTATGATGTAATGCAATTCAGCAGTTTTAACACAATTCAATCTGTTTTACCACTTGTAGAACAACTTCACAAACAGACTGTGAAGATGAAGGATTGTGTGAAGGACAAGGTGATCAGCAGTGCAGCATCTAAGAAAATGATGTAAAGAAGTTAAAGAAACTGATAAAAGAGACTGATTATGTTGTGGGGATTGATCTGGAGTCCTGAGAGATGATTGTCCAAAAATGTTTGAAAGAAAAAATAAAAACCTCCATGGAAAATCCCGGGAATCCTCTTCTAACACAACTCAATAACAGAGTATGTTCAGTCAGAGGCTTGTTCAGATCCACTGATACTGGTGATTCTTCCAAATATATATTGTGGTGAAACATTAAAATTTGTCTTTTGGCTGTGGCCACATCTTAACACTCAGAGACTTAAATTTTCTACAGTGTTAGAACCTATGAATGGCTGTAATTTGAACCAGTTTCAAGTATATATTTTAAAGAAGGCCAGAGTATGACATGAAAGACTAAAAAGTTCATTTGACAATAAAGCTGACTTTGAACCCACAAATTTTAAGATTAATAAATTATTTTTAATGACATAATTCCACATGCCTTAAGACTTAACTGACAAGGTTTGATGGTGATCCATGAAAGTATGTTGAAGTAAATGGTTCAAATCCGAAAGGTGTAAAATATCCAAAAATAGACAGTTTTTTCAAGATGGCCGACTTCCTGTGATAGTTAGGACATGGGTCCAAGAGACTTTTTTGTAGGTCCTGAGATGATACTTGCCCCTTGACACAATGCCCCTTGGCTTGGCGAATTTCTTTCTTCATGAAAAGTTGGACCAACTTGGTTTCTGCTCTCTGACACAATGTTGAAGTTGATTAGTTCAGGAATGCCAGAGACACACCCCTAAATGTAAAATATGATGCTTCTGGCTCACAGTGGGCGGGGCTAAAGTTTTGTCAAAATATGACACTATAGCTTTGGCCATTAACCCACTACCATCATCCACAAGCATTTTGGTGAAGATGTTGTCATTTTTGAGGAAGTTATTAGCATTTTTCTGTTTTTGGCGAGAAGCCAAAGTTTGAGGTTATGCCCCACCCACACGTAAATATTCTGTAGAAAGCTTATAGAAGTTTTAAACACCTATGCCTTGAGAGTGTACTGACCAAGTTTGGTGGGGATATGTATAAAACTGTGTTTGTTCAAGTAGGAGGTGAGAAAACACCAAAAATGAGCAGTTTTTCCAAGATGGCCAAATTCCTGTTTAATTTAGACCACACCTCCAAAGGCTTTTTTGACCGTAATCATCTATCAACACACCAAATTTCACGAGTCTACATAAAAGCAGTTAAAAGAGCCCCTTCACAAAACCAAAAAAAGGGCACAGAACTAGCAGGGATCACTACTGCTGGCTACAGAAAATATACCTGACTCAAGCATGTCTCTGTCTGGCTTTCAGACAGCTCCCCAATTGTCCTTGGTGAACCCCTTCCCTGGTTTGCATATCAGGCTGTGTGAATGTATGTGCATTGGAAAATGTCAACTGTAGTGTAAAAGTGCTTGAGTGGTCAGTAAGACTAGAAAAGCAGTAAACAAATACAGGCCATTTCCCATTTCACAATGCATTTCAAAAAAGATGGTGTCATTCAGGACATGTTGTGAAATATCATCTTGGTAATCCAGCTATTGAAACCTTAGTTGTTGTTTTTTTATCCATATTATCTACCAAGGGAGTTAGCTAATGCTGGCTTCTTCAGATCTGCTGAGGAAAAACAGACCGCTACAGGAGATCCTTCTAGCCCACAGCTATAACCCTGTACAATGGCTCCCTAAACAAGAACTGAGCTATAACAACATTTAATTTCCCTTCGGAGATTAATAAAATATTTTTGATTTGATGTTATATTAGTAACAGTATACATTCCATCATTAGCCAATGCCAACTCTGCATGTGACCTCACTGGCTTAGCTGTTGCTAAGCTATGCTACAGACACAAGACCTAAATGCATTTGTGACATCACCTGGAGATTTTAATCAAACCCCTCTCATCTACACTTCCAACATTTGAACAGTTTGTCAGCTGCTCCATTAAAGCAAAAAAAAAAAAAACAGGGTTTGTTTTCAGCAAGTATCAGGGATACATACAGGTCCTTTGCTCTTGACAAGGCAGATCATAGTCTAGTCGCTCTCTTCTCTTTGAATCAATGAAGCCTGATGAATCCAGTCTGTTACTGAGATTCAAGGTTTTCTTAAAGGTGCCCTGTCACACAAATTTCATGACTGTGTGATTATATCTGAAGTAGTTAAGTTGCAATCAAGACTTTTCCCCTTTTCAGGAGTTATGTATGAGTTTTTTAAATTCCATAACAGTGATAATCTGTAATATAGCCTACTGTAGGAAAAACGTCATATGTTTTCGCTTTTCAAAGCCATTACAAATCCATTGTCCAGAGGCAACCTGTGATCAAAAGAATTGTGAGGATGTGGTCACAGGAAGCTGAAGAAATTCTTTGAGGATGTTTTGAGGCTACAGGCTAGGATGTACTCTGTGAGCCACATGGAGAGGACATCAATGCTATGACTGACTGTGTGACTGACTATATAAATTTCTGCGTGGACAACATAATTCCCACCAGAATAGTGAAGTGCTTCCCCTAAAATGAACCCTGGATCACCAGTGACCTGAAAGAACTGCTGAACAAGAAAAAAAAGAGTTTTCCGAGAGGGAGACAGGGTTGCTACTACTACTACTACTACTACTACTACTACTGTCATTTAGCAGACGCTTTTATCCAAAGCGACTTTGAAAAGTGTACAAAAAGAACTTAAACTCAAGATTAGAAGCAACAAGGAGGTGTACAGGAAAAAAACTGGAGAACAAGCTTTAGCAAAACAATATGGGAGATGTTTGGTCAGGGATGAAGAAGATCACCGGCTTTAAGCAGAAGGAGGATCACTTCGATGGAAGTCTGGATAAAGCCAGTGAACTGAACATGTTCTTCAACAGGTTCAGTTTAGAGACAAGTCCAACATCTTCCTCTCCTGCTGCAAGCCAAACAGACCTCCCATCCTCCCTTCATCCACAGCTTCCCTGTCACACCTCAACTGTCTCACCTTCTACCTCGGTCATGGATGCTGTTTCTGGTGCTTCTCCATAATCTCCAACATCAGAAGAAGCTGGTGTCCCCATTGCCTCCACCTTCCACCTGTCCGTATCAAGCAGTCAGGTGAAGAAGCAGCTGAAGAGACTGAACAGGAACAAGGCAGCTGGTCCAGATGGCAATAACCCCAGAGTCCTAAAGGCTTGTGCAGATCAGCTATGTGGGATTCTGCAGCGTATCTTGAACCTCAGTCTCACCCAGGAGAAGGTACCAGTTCTATGGAAAACATCCTGCCTTGTTCCAGTACCAAAGACATCTCATTTATTGTCCCCTAATGACTACAGGCCTGTTGCCCTAAAATCCCACATCATGAAAGTCTTGGAGAGACTCATATTGATCCACCTAAATAAAAATTGACGAATAAAAAGTTTCTGCAGCGCTAGATTGCCAGATCTCTATCAAACTACAAAAAAGGCAGAATGGGGTGGCATGGAAGGTTCAGGGACCTGGAGGGGGGCATGGTATGCAGCACATCCAACACATTTAAAGGGACCACACCAAAATGAGTTACTCTGCAAATTCTCTGACACCAGACACCTTTGAACAGTGGTAGGAGAGGGACTAATATAATAAAAAATTCAGACCTAATAATGGTAGTTCCACTATACATAGACCACAACTAAATGATTTAGATGTAAAAAAGGAAGAATTTAAAAGCATGATATGTTTTCTTTAAGTGAAAAAAATAGAAATAGAAAGTCTGCAATTTTCAAACATTAGTACACAAATAATAAGTCAGTTCTCTCCTCTAAAACAGTTAAAATTACAATCCGGTCCAAAATCCAAAAAGGGTCCAAATCCAAAAAGAGAGGAGACTTAGAAGCAAGACTTACAGTTCTCCAGGGGGTCAAGCAGGACATGGACAGGGGCAATAGCAGGTCCAATATCAATACAATCCAAACGAAGGCATGGGTTTCAGGCAAGGGTCACACAGAAAAAATTGTCAAAAAAGGAAGGAAGTTAGCAACTCTGTGATACAAAACTGTGAAAAAAGGCTTAAAGTTAGACATAACAGTGATGTGGCACTGACACTCAGCCACACTGCAACCTAAGTAGAAAAGTGCAGTGCCAAATCAGATCAGAAGAACAGGTGAACTGAATAAACTAGATTTCAGGAAATGACATGAAAGGGGAAGTAACGTTGAACTACTGTTTAAAACTACAAGCTGCTCAGGGCCAAACTCATGACAACCACTTGGTAAAAACATGATAAATTTCTCATCAGGTGTGCATGGATCCTGCCAAGGTGGCAGGGATGTTTGTGATTGGCCACCTTCCCAGGACAGCAAGCAGCTACAGCGGTTCCTGGGTTTCGTTAACTTCTATAGACATTTTATCAAGAATTATAGTTCTCTGGCAGCCCCGCTTCATCGGTTCACCTCAACTAAGGTCCCCCATTTTTGGTCTCCTGCTGCAGACGCTGCACTCGAGGGAACTCAAACAACACTTTACAGTGGCCCCAGTTCTTCAGGTTCCTGACCCTGCATGTCAGTTTGTGGTGGAGGTGGATCTTCAGATTCTGGAGTGGGAGCTGAACTCTCTTAGGTCAGTCCTCAAGACTCAAAGTTAGACCCATGGGCTTTTTTCTCCTTTAGACTTACCCCTGCTGAGAGAAATTATGACATCGGAAACTGGGAGCTTCTGGCGGTGAAGCTAGCTCTGGAGGAGATTGGCTGGAGGGGGCAGAGCAACAGTTTATTAGGTAGACTGACCTCTGCAATGACCGCTAGCCTATGAGAGAGGGGCATACTGTTTCCTGCCCCACTGCGCATGGTAACATCAGGCATTCTCTCTTCCTGTTTGCTACATCTTATGCTACAGCTTTTAGCAAGCAGCCTGCTAGGTGTGGTTTCAACTGCGGGAGCTGCCGAATACTAACGAACAAAGGAGTTGTGATGAAACAGATACAGGCCATTCGGACTCGGGGGAACTCCGGTTTTATCGCCACATGCGTAGTTTGAGGGATAAAAACAGAAAGTTGTTGACCTGTTTTCACACCCACTATGAAGGTAAGAACACCTGTGGAGCTAAAATATTCAACAGAAACCTCAAAAAAATCTTTTTAATGGAAGGGCCTCTTTAACACTAGGCAGGCAAGGTGGGCTCTGTTTTTTTTTTATTTCTTATTGTTTTGCAGACCAGGGTCAAGCCAGATGTCCTTTCCCAGATCTATGATTAGAAGGATCAAGCTGGTAAAGAGAAGAAGGAAGAGCCTATCCTGCCCAGCTTCGTCACTGTCAGAGACCATTAATCCATGAGGCAGACACTGTATTTTTAAAAATAGACTTAAAATGTTTCTTTTAATGGGTTAGCTTAGTTTAACCTGAGCTTTCCCTTTAGTTATGCTGCTATAGGTTTAGACTGCCAGTGGACATACTGACCACATTTCTTCACTCTGCTGTCTGAACTGAACTGATGAAAGCCTAGGCCCTTCAATGTTTGTTGAAATGTTTGTTATTGAGAGTAAAATCTGTAGTCGTCAGTTGAGGGAGCAGCATCAAAATAAGTGTTGAAAAGAGGCTGAACAAACTGAGGCTGGTTCTGTTCTGGAGACCAAACTGGAGTCTTCCAAATTGATTTTGTAAAGATGGATGCTTAGAACTGAAAAACACCAGGAAAAATCCTTGACATTCTGTCCACAGCAGAACTCAATAACATCATGTCTTCAGTCAACGAATTCTTCAGAATACCCTCAACAGAGACCAGTACAGGAGATCCTTTCTACCAACAGCTAAAACCTTCTAGTATAATGACTCTGAAGAAAAACTGAGTTACTACAACATCTAATTTACCTTCTGAGATTAATAAAGTAGGATTGAATCTGTGACTAAGGCTGTATAAACTCGGCTTGACTGAGGACCAAAATTGCAACATTGTTGCTGTTTTTAGTTGGTGCGGTTTGCATTTACACTGCCTTTTATAAAGCTGACAAAATAAGCTTAGGGGTATGTGTACATCCTTGCTTGTAGTGGCGCTGTGGTGTTACTGTACTACTTTTTTTATTGTTGTTACTGCACTTCCTGGTGCTGCGAGTCTACCCCTCTACTATGGGTGTTTCTCAATATCAAGGAACCTTGCCTTGAATCCTTGGTGCTGCCCCGGTTGCTTAGGAGATACATCATCAGGAACCGCCAAGGCGCATTCCAATGTTGCCATGCTACTGAGGAGTCTGTCCTCGGTTTGCCTGCCTGATGATATTCTCCACAGATATATAGAAGAGCTTTAACATCTTGCTGCAAATGTTGAAGGACCTGAATTTCTTCTCCGGTTTAGTCTGCTGTTCAGGTGAACACAGACGTATTTATACTCCTCCACCACCTCCACTTCTTCTCCCATAATGGAAATCGGTGTTGCTGCTCCTCCTAAAATCCACAGTCCTGAAGTTAAAATAGTCAGTCACACACTAATGCCCCTTTTCCACCAATGAAATCGGCACGGCGCACTTGTGTGTGGTGCAGCATAGTGCAGAACGACTCACTTGAGCGGTGGAAATAGAATGCGGGACATGGGAGTGCTCAGTTTACAAGCAGCATGAAAAGTCTGTGATTTCATTAATTGAGACAAGAGAAAATGAACAAACAAATCCACCAACACTAATAGTAATGGCTAACACTGTATAGCTACCGCTATACGCACCTTCACAATCTTTCATTTCCACCACTCTGTGAACTCCTTTTCACTAGTACCTCAATTAATGTGAAGGCACAAAGATGTGAATTTACAGCAAACATGCTGACAGCTGCCTCAGTTTTTTTTCACCTGCAAGTAAAAACCCTATAGAAGGATTAATGACACATTTGTATTACCTCTGCACACTTTTATTGAAAGAGAAAACATTCACATATGTACATAATCACAACTTTTGGGCCGACAATTACTTTTACTTTTTGCCACTACCTGAGCCAAGTCACAAAACACCAAAAGAAAGCACTGGTTGAAATGTTTTTGCACCAGCTTTTGTCTTCTGAGGTCGGAGCTGCTTCTCCACCACCGACCCACGCTGGCCTCGGGCACAGCGGCAGAGCATTTGTCTGTCTCCCACATATGTTTTAATCCCACAAGTCTGCAGTGTTCCGTTTTCTTTTACCTGGACAAAAAGAAAAGGCATCCGTCATCTGTGTGTCGGTGAAAGACTCTCTTGAAAGAAAAAAAACTTTGCAGACAGAGCTAATCGGCACAGCTAACATATTTGCAAGTGGCACAACTAACGTATCTGCACAGTAAACAACAACTTTGAGTCAGATCGCTACAAGAGTTTTTCATGAGCTGCATCAAAATACTTAAAGCGCTTAAAATGAATTATGACTCACCGTTGTCTGACATCAAGGATGATCGGATGATGTTGCTCCAGTCTCTCCCTTGCTAGGTGTTCGTCTCCCAGCCAGCTTCTCTACCAACCTATGCTGGCTTCGGGCAAAGCTGCAGAGCTAACCAGCTAACAGCCTCACTCTGTGCTGTTTGCTTGCCGATCTTTCCCCATAAATAGCTTTCATTTCATCGTACCACGTTTGCGGTCCGCCCCTTCGACCGTTGTGGTCCTTCATGGCCTGATAGTCACATTTGAGATTTTAAGTTAGCAATGAAATCTTGAATGTAGTAACAACCCACCATTGAAGCTGGCTGAGAGATCAAACGCCTTACATCACATCATGTGATCACAGTCAGGTCAATCAGTGGCTACCACTACGTAGGTAGTCATGTCACTGGTATCACTTTACTGGACCAATCAATACACACGTAGGCATGCTGGCCGGCTCTGGCCGGCTTCTGACCACGGCAGAGGTGGTCCGAAAAAAGAGGTTAGAATGGCACGGACTGACGCGGGTAAGACCCAAGAAAAGCAGTGGAAAATGGTCAGAAGGGGGTTTAAGTAAACTGACCCATGCCGTGCTCTGTCAGTGGAAAAGGGGCATTAGTCATGGCACTGATGTCCTCGTGGCTCACAGAGTATATTCCAGTCTGTAGTCTCAAAACATCCTTAAAGAGTTTCTTTAGCTTTCTGTGACCACCTCCTTTTAGATGTTTTGATCACATGGTTTTTCTAAACAACGCGTTTATACACTGAGCAGAGAAAAACTAGATTATGATGTGCCTTGCCAAGACCAGGTCTTGCATAGAACTTGTATGCATCCCTGATATTTACATAAAACAAGTCCAGTGTTTTGTTTTCTCTGGTGGAGCAGCTGACAAACTGTTGAAATGTTGGTAGTGTAGAAGAGAGAGAAGAATGATAAAAATCTCCAGATATTACCACAAATACTTTTGTGTGTTGTGTCTGTAGTTTAGCAGTTAGCAATTGAGTCACATGCAGAGTTGGCATTAGCTAATGGTGTAATTTAAACTGATACAAAAATAACACTGGTGAACTCCCTCAGTAGGTAATATGGACGAAAACCAGCAGCCAAAAGTTCTATATTTGGGTTGCAGGAAAAATATTTCACAACACCATGTCCAGAATAATACTATTTTTTTGTTAAAATAAAGACAAATCCAACCTCCTTTTCTTTTGCTGCTCCTCTTCAGATCTCTGTCTGCCCATATTGTTTGAAAGCCAGTCAGAGGCACACTGTAGTCCAGGATCTACTACTTTAGCCATGTCTCAGTGAAACACATGAAACTGCATTCCTGATACTCTGGCTGGGTCTTCAACAGAGTTTCAAGTTTGTCAATCTTGTTAACAAGTGACCTCACATTCGTCAGTATGACTGACAGAAGAAACGATTTAAGCTTCCTTTTTGTCTCTGCTTTGCGCCTGCTCTAAATCCAAGTCTTCTTCTTTTTAACTCATCAGGGATTTCGGGTCTCAAGTATTATTTGAGCCTTAGAAATGTCCATTAGCTGCTCTTTCGTATAAGCATAGCTCGTTGCTATGGTGAGGAATCATAACTGGCAAAAAACTGACAAATTAAGCAAAAGAAATCCTTCAATCAGTGGCTGCTGGAAGTATGTATCCTGTAAACACTGTATGAGAACAAGTGGGTTCAGAAAATGAATTGATGGAAGTTTGCAAAGTCATACCAAAGTTTTAGTGTTATTAAGGGGCATGTTGCAAACACTGTTTCACAACTCTTTGCCCATAAAGGAGCAGGGAGTGGATGAGGTGCTGTGATAGGTAATGAAAAAGGAGGTGAGTGGAAGAACCAAAAAAGCATGACTGACTGAATGACAAAATAGTAATTTTTCAAGATAGTCTTTACAGCCCAGAAAAGACCTTATAACACATTCTCACACCCACACAGCAACAAAGATATGGATGCACCTTTAGTTTGGGCAAGACACTGACCCTGATCCACACTCCCAGAGGAATAGCTGCTGTTCTGACACCAAACAAATAGACATTAGAGCTGGGCGATATAACATTTTTCCATATCACGATATGTTTTTTTCATTTCAAACGATAACGATATATATCACGATATAAGCCAAATAACTATATTTGTCAGATTTAAATGTGCCGTTGCTCACAAGTAAAATGTGAAATAATCAGCAGCTTTTTTTTGATTTAGATATTTATTTCCCATAATAAGTTCAGATGTACTTAAGGAACATGAGACTTCAGTTTCAGATAAATAAAGGCAAATATTGCAAACTACACAAAAGGTAGCCGCTACGTTGCTATGTCTCTTAGCTTTTTTTGTCATATGGTAAGAAGCTGGAGAAAGCTGACTCAATTGACTGTTGCTGCGTCACAGGGATTCCCCTGGTTGTTTTCCATGATGAATTAGTGCTTTCAGTCAAAGATTGAGCTTGCTCTAGTGGGTGGCACTGCTTCAGGTGATAAAAAAAGGTTTGTTGCATTTCCAGATTTTGTGGGAACAGGCTTTTGGCACAATTTACAGTGCACGCTACTCTGTTTTTTTGTCAGACTTCAAATAGCCGAAATACCTCCACACTACAGAACTTCTCTGGCCCTTCCTTTCAACAATTTCTCCGGCATTGGAACCGTCATCTGTGTTCTCTTCGGTAACCTGGTCACCCAAACTCTCGGTGGATTTTTCTCTGGTCAGCACACTCATTTCCCCCATTACCCGAACGGCACGGCCGCTGGCTGCTTTCCAAACAAATACACGTGCGGCTTGGCACTCGTGCTCTACGTAACAAGTCACTTGACGTGACGCTGCGGCTGTGATTGGATCGTCTCTGCGCTACTTAAAGTGGATTGGCAGTTCATATGTTTTTTTAAGAGAGGAAGAGAAAGAGATGACGTCTATCGCAATAGTTTCATTTTTCTATCGACAAAAAGTTATTTCGCAATACATATCGTTATCGTTCTATCGCCCAGTTCTAATACACATGCAACACTTTTTCCTACTTGTTTCTCACTCAACACACAAATCGAAAACCAGTGCTATTTTGCTAAAAACACAGACTCCCCATTGTCTTCACAGTGCACATGCATATCCACATTAAATCAAACAGGAGTGCTCCAAGCTGAATCAGACAGGATGCAAGAACAGTCCCTAAAACAATACTGCTATGGTAGATAAGGCTCAACCCTCCCTGCTTGTGGGGCTGTTAAAACGAAGAGAGTAACAGTTAATAAGTCCAGCAGTGCTTTATGAGCTGTTGCCTCCCATGGGAAGAATGCACTTACTGTAAGTCATAGGTGAACAGCTGAATGAGTGAGTGCACTTATTTAGATACGTTTCACACTCGCCTACATTTCGAAAAGCTTTTGCATGTGTGCATTTGGAGGTTTTTATGACTGGAATGAGACACAAAATAAACATTGTCATTACATCTTCACGATGAAAAGCATGAAGCATCACAAGTTATAAGCTTGAGCAGTTTTTGTTTGGACATTTTAAGGGTGTGCAACAAGGCATTTGTCTCTTAAACTCTTTAGTCCTGATTCTAAGAAGAATTCATCAGGCAGTAAACTGAATAATTTCAGATTATCAACAAACATTTGTCGCTTCAACAAGTTCAGTGAATAGAATCCCAAACACTTCATTTGACTGCATTAAAATTTTTATTCATGTTATGACAGGAAACGTCTGTTCCTGCCAAACAGATGACTTAAGATGTCTCTGCATGGGCTCTGGCTATCGGCCGTGTTAAACTTTTCATTTGACCCTCTAATAAATGTTTCAACAATTGTGTAAATTAATCAGATTACAGTGCACAGCTTCTGCATTCAAAATCGGTAAACACACACTCGCTTTTCATCATTCCAAAAATTCACGTCTGGATGTCAGTGCACACACTTGAGCAAACATTAAAGCCTCTCTCAGCCTGCCATTATCTGATTTTTATGGCTCTTTTGTGGCCCAAGGCCATGCAGTACAGTGCAAATAGGCAGTTGTATCAGTTGACATCCCCAGCAGCAGCAGCAACAGTGGACAGCATCACAGAGCTGAATTCTTGGCTGCAGATAATAAACACACAAAGCAGAGTGGACATTTGAGATCATACATCACACGCCTGCAAGGGGAGCAGCACATAGACTGTAAGTCTCCTGCATTTATGGGAAACGTCACATGGAAAACAACACTTCTTTACTAAAGCTAAAGTTCTGAGATGATTGCTTTTGCTAGCATGATTGAAAACCATACTTAATAAAGCAGGCTGGAGTGACGGTAACAGATGTGAAAGCCTGTGGGTAAAATTCTATTTTATTGTTATATTTTTTGCATATCATGTAAATAAAAAAATAAAACAGTCTGTCAGTGGTTAAAACTGTTAGGTCACTTTGCATGTCACTTTGCATGTCTCTGTACGGGGCTTACGCTGCTCTGGCTTTCTCTTATTAGTTAGCTTTTGATGGATGGATGGATGGATGGATGGATGGATGGATGGATGGGTGGATGGATGGATGGATGGATGGCTGGCTGGCTGGATGGATGGATGGATGGATGGATGGATGGATGGATGGAAGGAAGGAAGGAAGGAAGGAAGGAAGGAAGGAAGGAAGGAAGGAAGGAAGGAAGGAAGGAAGGAAGGAAGGAAGGAAGGAAGGCCTTTACGCTGAGGTATGAAAGGATTACACAGGGAAAAGTAGGCCTACTACTGGTTAGATTCATCTTAAACCTTTAAACCCTGATAAATAAAAAGAATATCAGAAAATTACTTTTTTATGTAAGTATTTAATGGCTAATAGTAACAATTAATTGGTTATGTATTATATGTTATGTGATTTAATAGTAAAATAATAATATCAATACTGATTTTGGCTTTCTGCAGTAGGCTACTTGAATAAATATTATGTTTATAAATATCTGTTCTCTCAGTTTAAGTAACAAGATTTGCAGACAGACAATTTTGTTTAAAAACAGTCATTGTTTGAGTTTAGGGAAGTTTCAAAGTCTGGACAAACTATTAAACTTTTATAAACCCACAAACACTAGAAGAAATTACACTAAAAGCAAATTTTAACCATGATAAATCATACATCTCAGACAAGTGTTTAAGAACTGTCAATAAAGTAACACATTGATGAAAACTCTCCAAATTTATCCAAAAACCAAAATCCATGTATATGTTTTCAAGAACTTCTAAGCTGCCAACCTTTATACAACATACAAAGTTCCAAAAACAATTCAATTATTCAGTCATCATTCATCAGTAAGTCAGTGAGGTATTCCAGTTCCATCTCAGCTGCTGTATTTTAAAGTGTTAAACGTGTGTTTGTACAAACACTTCTGTTTTAGATGAAATCACAGTGATGCACATGCATGTCCATATGTTCAAATACCTTATTAGTCCATTATTCACAAGCTCTGAGCTTTCAAATTGAAGGTTAGAGCCATCTTCGGCATGCTCAGCTAGATGACAGGGTGAATATGCCTCAACACACTTTATAGCTCGACTTTCAAGTTGCTATCTAACATTTGCTTTAGGCTCTAAATTAAAGCCTCACTCTATCTCCAGTATAAACAGGCTAAAAGCCATAATGCAGCTCAGAGAGGTAGCTGTCACACAGCACAATTAGGTGTGTGTGTGCGTGCTTGTGTGTGTATTTTTCATCTTTTGATTACGACATAAGAGCGTGTACCAGGAGGTGTGTGTGTGTGCTCAGGAATTAATGACTATGTGGGTGTTTGAGAGCGCTGTTATTCATATGGGTTACTCATTGATCCAGACAACTCAAAGGAAGCGGTGTGTAAGGCAGAGATCAGCTCCTCGAACTCAGTTCGAACAGACTCAGCCATGGCATTCTCAGAAAGAAATCCAAACATGTGCCAAACACAAATTCTGCATGATTTTGTGTGTTGCTGTCAAGTTATTTGCTTACAAAGCACACACACACACACACACACACACACACACACACACACACACACACACACACACACACACACACACACACACACACACACACACACACACACACACACACACACACACACACACACACACACAGGCTCTCTCACAAATCCAAATGCTTGTTCCAACACTGCTGTGCATTTCAAAGAATGGACCTTTCACAAGTCTTCCACACAACAGACTGCACACATACTTTGTTTTTGACCCCCCCCCCATCCACCCTGCTCCCCCGCCCCCCACCCACACACACATACAGGGGAGGAGGAAAGGCAGCATGACCCAACATGTGCTTGGCTCCAATGGAAAACTGTCAGATGCTCCATCGCACAAAGACTGAGGGAAAACGAGCAGTGAAATCCAGCACTCAGAGAGCCTAGACTGAAGTGAAGCTTGGCAATAGATAAAAAGGAGAAAAGGGTTAGAGAAGTCTGAGGAAGATCCGGGTAACAGTGAGAAGTATTAAGCTAAAGAAAATTAGTGAAGGAGGAAGACAAACAGGAGGAGCTCAACAAAGATAAAGAAGTGGTGCATTCTGAACCAAATTCAAATGTATATATTTCTTTCTGAAAATAAACCAAAATAATAACATTTTCTCATGCAACCTAAAAAATACCTGATCAAGAAGATAAGACATTTTTATATCACTTTACAGTTTATTTATAAGCCAAATGACTGTAATTTTTCTTGTTCTAAACACAAAGTATTTTTATTGATTTTTCAGATTTTTCTTGATATTCTCTTGATTCTTATCTCATGGAAAACATGTTCTACACCATGATTTGGTCTTCAGATTTTTTAATAGTGTTTGTCGGTGAAAATCTAGTTTTTATAATATTGTTGACAGGACTTTCTTTGGATAAGTTTTAGATTTTTGCAACCAACATCCTCAACTCCATTCTTTTAGATATAATCTCACTGCAGCTACAATTTAGATCCAGCCTGTTTGAAAATAAATGGTATGATTAAAGGTGGTATATGGAACTTTTCATTAAAATCTATATTTTTAAGAAAATAATGCCTCCACGGGGTGTTTAGAGGGTTGTGGAATGAAAATACAGCATTTCCTTGAAAAAACATTTTTTTAAGTAGAATATGATGAAATATTAATTTTGGCAGGCACAACGTTGGCATTTTGTTTACATCTACCAGCCAATAGCTGGCAGAGCAGCGGGCACCATTTTGGGTTGCCTAATACCATAAATAATCCAGCACTGGAGGCTGGTACTGTTGACTCTGCAGATCAAGCAGCTGGAAGCACCGGGGACATGTGGTGATGTGGTGATTATATATGTTATTTGCTTACCATAGCTGATTCCTCTGGGGTTTCTCATGTGACGAGCAAGATCTGTGTGGAAACGTTTTTCATTAGCTGCTAAGCTAACACGGAGCTACATGTTGGTGAAGTGAGCGCTTCGGGACACTTTTTGGACTGTAAGACACACCATGGAGGATTTTATTGCTTTTTTTAATTTTATTGGATAAGTGGGGCGTGCAGGATGGTGTGTGGGGAGGAGAGAGGATCTTAAGAGGGACTTCAGGAAGGTTTGGAGCCGCGGTGCAACTATGAACTCTTTGCCACGGACTGAATCAATGACTGAGCTACAAACAGGTAGGAGCTGCTTTTATCAGAATCAGTGTGTGATCAGCGGGGCTGGAGAGCATGATTAGTGAGCCGAACTCATGATATTTTATTCGGATCGGGGATCAGAGTGGGTTTGGTGAGGAATATTCGGCCTGAGCATTGGAGCGGAAAGGTCATTCTTCAGGTAGAGGAGTTAATGAATTCTAACTAGGAATGTTTTTAAAAATCCACTCAACTTCAGGTCTGCTTGGTCGTTTTAAAAATGCAGATCACATGTTTCCATCTAAATGATTTGTTTTTTAGAGAAACGGCAAGTGGACAAACAAGCACAGCTTTCTGCGCCACTTTCCTGTCATGTTGTCACCAAGTCTGTGAGCAGAGGGTTCAAACCTGAAAGAAATACATTTTAAAAACCACACACACAGTCCCCTGCGTGGCCCCAACAGTGAAATTTAAATATATTAATGTCTTCATGCCAGGAGGAGCAGAGGTGAAAAAAATGTCGGCTGAGAATTAATGGTGCTCTGTTTGATTCAGCTTAAATCATGTGAACTGTAACCTACTCACTGTTATGACACCCTGAAAGATCACGCGCACTTTGACTCTGTCACAACACCCTCACCTGGATATGAAGATTTCTTCATGACTGCAGATTTCTTGTCTTCAGCAATGCTTCAACTTTGAAAACCTAATTAATTACTCCAGTTTCTCAAAAATATCAAGTTTGCATCCGTAACTTATTTTTTTATTCGCCCCAAACTGTTCGATCCTCCTGCGTCTCTTCTCAGTACGTCCTTTTTCTGCCACTTCTTGGACAGGTCAGTCTCAAAACAACTCTCAACAACTTTGTCCCGTTTCTATTTATTTAGAGAAAAAAAATCCTAAATATATTCCCGTCCGTTCTATTTCCAGCTCCTACAGGTAAAGGTGTTGAACGCTGGCTGCGGATCTAATCACACCTGCGCTTCAATAGCGCACGCCCAACCCAGAAGCGGGAGTGGTTTATAGTAGGTGTGTGTGCGCGTGTGTTTAGGGGGGGTTGATATTTGGAAATTCACTGATTGTGAAATCCAGTTTGGGTCTGATAGTAATGTTATGTAAAAAGGTAGCCTACATAAAAGCACATTTTATTATTGTAGCCTACCATCTCATAACGTGTGTTTTATAGTGGAGAGGCCCTTTGTTTTTAGTGTAAACCTTGGGAGTGGTTAGAGCCGCATGGGGAGTTAAATGTTGTGTGAGCGACCTATGTATATAATCTTGCGAAATGTCAAACGTCAAATGGTGACAGCTTGGTTTATGTTCAACGAAGAGTCACATTCTGCCAACAGCTCTGAGCTGCAGGGACCTCTTGTGGCAGTTGCGTGTGGAGTTAAATCCGGGTCATAATGTTTGTGTATTTGAAAGAAATATTTGAAATTGAAAATATGTAAGCTAAAAACGAAAGTCAAATTTTTGTTGTGAACTTTAAAAAAACAAAAGATAGGATTCTAAATAAAATAAAATGTAGGCCTACTGAATGTTTATATTAATTGACATTTCATTGGTATTTTTATTTTGTATTTTTCTAAATAAACTTTAATCAAAAATTTTCAGAATTATATATTTTTTCAAGTTTGAGAATTTATTTTTCCTTCAGTTTCAGATTATATTTTTTCAGATTCAGATCATCCTAATTAAGGTCAAAAAAGTTCTTCACAGTTTCAGATTTTTCTTCCAGCTTCAGATCTTTTTTTTACACTTTCAGATTCCTGTTTTTGCAGTTTCAAACTTTTGCTACACAGAGAGGGGTGTGGAATCATGAGTGGCAGCTGAGCGCAGAGGATGAAGACGTGCCTTATATCATGTTACCTTCAGGAAACGTGGGAATGAAGCAATCTATCAAATAACTCCTGCACTATGTTTTTACATGATTGGTGGAAAATACATCATGCGTAACCACTAAAGCTCAGTTATTAAAGTTGTTTGAGTTAGCACTGTGTACAAATTATGCTGTAAGAGTGATCAATTAACTCAACTCGGCAGTTTTCCCAACCACTATGTCACAAGTGGACATTTCCCACGCCCCCAAAGTAACGTGCATTGTACCGGGCAGTTTGAAAGATGGCGTCTTCTTCAAGTAATAATGCCGGCGGCGCGAACGGACAGGTAAGTGTTTAATTTTAGAATAATTACACCGCAAAACAGTCCTTATTGTTTCAATATGTGTGATGCTGAGACATAAATAAAGGCACAATACGTTTAAGTTTATTATGACAATGCTAATGATCAGTGTTTTCTCTTCAGTTTGCTCTCATGACGTAACACAGGCATTATACAGTATCATCCTTTACTTATGTGAGTTGTACAGTTCTCATAATTTCTGTCATGTTTTCTTAACCTGTGCATTTTTTGATGATATATGTCTTTGTTAGAAGGTGAACTACAGCTTGACAGTGGCAGCAGCTGCACAGAACCTTATTAACTGTGCTCACTCAGAATCTTTCTCAGGGACAGCAGCAGGCAGCACAGGGAGCGAGGCAGGAACAGGGACCTTCCTATGTAGATCAAGAGATGGCAAGGTTTAGATCAAATATACATTTTTATTATTTAAACAGTTGTTAATATTCTTGGTGTGTTTTGTCTCTGTGCTATCATTTTGCCTATTTTTCTCATTCCATTCAGATCTTTCCCAGGGTTTTTTGGAAAGAAAAGTTATCTTGGAAAACGAAAGATGCATAATCCAAAGATCCTTGTGACACCAACCTTAAAAGCATGGAAGCCTTTCAGTTTCTATGTGTACTGGGGCTCGACCGATATATCGGCCGGCCGATATGGGGGTCCAGGGTGATATCGGCTATCGGTAAAAAATTGCCGATATTTTCCGATATTTTTTATTTATTTATTTTTGTCATATGTGTTTTTGCATCTCCATTAAACAAGTTAATAGGAGTGCAAGTAATTGATTTTCTTTACCAGTTTTTATACCAAGTCTTTGTTATTAAAAAAAAAAATATTTACTTTATTTTAAGTTATTGTGATAATTTGTGAGGTGTTCTACTGTTATTTACAGGCTCCGTTCTAAAAGTTGAATATAATACATTATTATTGTTTACTGCAGTGCTTTCTGCATTAGGATTTGCCCCTGTTGGACTTATTAAAGAAATAACTATTTTACTATTGGAAAATATTTATTTTATTGTAAGCCTTTTTTAGGTTATTGTGATCTATTGTTCTACTGTTTTTTACATGTTCTGATGTTATACTGTGTGTGTGAAATAAATGTTCATAAAATAGATAAACTTGTCTATTATTTACATTTTTTTGGAATCAGTGAATAATTCAGATCATTCATGGTGTCTAAAAGGTAGACATGACCTTAAGAATGAGCTTAGAATGCAGTGTTTTAGCTTTCAGTAATATTTTTGAAAATTTTTCTGGTGGATGAATTTATTGGCCATTATATCGGCTATCGGCCTGCTCTAAAGTCTTTATATCGGTATCAAAAAATCCATATCAATTTCATATCGGCCCTAATGTGTACTTATTGAACTCAGAACAACTTGTCGCTGGGGGGGTACCCTGTAGTCCAGGTCCATTTTTGTACCTTATGAAGTTGTTCCACTATAACTGTAAAATTATGCCACATTTTGAAGTTTTAAACCAACATTCTGAAACATAATATTGAAATTGATGGAAGAAACTTAATAAAATGGAGATTAACCAGCCTTGGCCAGGGTTGCAGGTGCACTTGAAATGGTACAAATTTGTACTTTATATCAATTTGAACACTCAAAGGGGCATTTCTGGCCTTTTAAAGACCAATATTGTACTTTTAAGGGAACATTTTAAAACAATTTACCTATAGGTACAAAAATGTCCTTGTCTCGTACCTCTATTTCTGAGTGTAGGTTCTTTGAGTTTGCATGTTCTCCCTGTACATGCATGGGTTCCCTCCAGGTACTCTGGCTTCCTCCAACAGACCTGTTAGGTTACCAGTCTCTCTAAATTGTGTGTGTGTGCATGGTTGTCTGTCATGTGTGTTTCTATGTTGCCCTGTGATGGACTGGCAACCTCCCCAGGTGTAACCCTGCCTCTTGCCAGATGACCGCTGGAGATAGACACCAGTTCCCAGTGACCCTTTCAGGATAAGCAGTATCGATAATGGATGGATGGAATATACAGTGGGGCAAAAAAGTATTTAGTCAGCCACCAATTGTGTAAGTTCTCCCACTTAAAAAGATCAGAGAGGCCTGTAATTTTCATCATAGGTATACCTCAACTATGAGAGACAAAATGAGGAAAAAAAATCCAGAAAATCACATTGTCTGATTTTTAAAGAATTTATTTGCAAATTATGGTGGAAAATAAGTATTTGGTCACCTACAAACAAGTAAGATTTCTGGCTTTCACAGACCTGTAACTTCTTTAAGAGGCTCCTCGGTCCTCCACTCGTTACCTGTATTAATGGCACCTGTGTGAACTCGTTAACAGTATAAAAGACACCTGTCCACAACCTCAAACAGTCACGCTCTAAACTCCACTATGGCCAAGACCAAAGAGCTATCAAAGGACACCAGAAACAAAATTGTAGACCTTCACCAGGCTGGGAAGACTGAATCTGCAATAGGTAAGCAGCTTGGTGTGAAGAAATCAACTGTGGGAGCAATTATTAGAAAATGGAAGACATACAAGACCACTGATAATCTCCCTCGATCTGGGGCTCCACGCAAGATCTCACCCCGTGGGGTCAAAATGATCACAAGAACGGTGAGCAAAAATCCCAGAACAACACGGAGGGACCTAGTGAATGACCTGCAGAGAGCTGGGACCAAAGTAACAAAGGCTACCATCAGTAACACACTACGCCGCCAGGGATTCAAATCCTGCAGTGCCAGACGTGTCCCCCTGCTGAAGCCAGGACACGTCCAGGCCCATCTGCGGTTTGCTAGAGAGCATTTGGATGATCCAGAAGAGGATTGGGAGAACATCATATGGTCAGATGAAACCAAAATAGAACTTTTTGGTAGAAACTCAACTTGTCGTGTTTGGAGGGGAAAGAATGCTGAGTTGGATCCAAAGAACACCATACCTACTGTAAAGCATGGGGGTGGAAACATCATGCTTTGGGGCTGTTTTTCTGCAAGGGGACCAGGACGACTGATCCGTGTAAAGGAAAGAATGAATGGGGCCATGTATCGTAAGATTTTGAGTGAAAACCTCCTTCCATCAGCAAGGGCATTGAAAATGAGACGTGGCTGGGTCTTTCAGCATGACAATAATCCCAAACACACCGCCCGGGCAACGAAGGAGTGGCTTCGTAAGAAGCATTTCAAGGTCCTGGAGTGGCCTAGCCAGTCTCCAGATCTCAACCCCATAGAAAATCTCTGGAGGGAGTTGAAAGTCCGTGTTGCCCAGCGTCAGCCCCAAAACATCACTGCTCTAGAGGAGATCTGCATGGAGGAATGGGCCAAAATACCAGCAACAGTGTGTGAAAACCTTGTGAAGACTTACAGAAAACGTTTGACCTCTGTCATTGCCAACAAAGGCTATATAACAAAGTATTGAGATTAACTTTTGTTATTGACCAAATACTTATTTTCCACCATAATTTGCAAATAAATTCTTTAAAAATCAGACAATGTGATTTTCTGGATTTTTTTTCCTCATTTTGTCTCTCATAGTTGAGGTATACCTATGATGAAAATTACAGGCCTCTCTGATCTTTTTAAGTGGGAGAACTTACACAATTGGTGGCTGACTAAATACTTTTTTGCCCCACTGTAAATCTCTCGGCCATGTGACTGAGAAGGTCTTGTAACATCGATGGTGTCTCTTAGTCTTGTCATGTCCTCTTCAGAAAGAGGACATTAAACAGATGGAAGAATTACTCCAGGACTGCTTCCATCCAGCTCACCAGTAGAGTTGACATCAATATATGCATCCTCCACTTCCTATGATAATATCAGATACTGAAAACAACAATTCAAAGACATAGTTGAGAATTTCAAGACATTAAAGAAGTCAGACCTGCATATGTAAGACTGCTATTTTGTGTTTTATTAGACCCCCACAGCATCCATGTGCATTTTTTCAGCATGATTCAAAGACAGCTTGTATAATTTTGCTTTCATTTTGTACCTCGTCTGTGTCTGGAGCATCAACTGGATTCTTATGGAGTCCCAGTGTCCACAGTTGTTGTGGGGAGAGATTGTGCTCTGTCCTTAGAGGATGGTTATCCCAACCAAGCCTGAAGACATCCAGATCCCTCTGCAGACATGGAAGAAATGTATGCTGGGCACAAAACATGTGGATACCATCAGATTGCTCTAGGAGGCCTTTGTCCTCGAGGTTGCGAAGTGTCTCATAGTGGACACTTGAAACAGCCATCCACACATCTTGCCACAAGCGCTCTATTCTGATCAATGACATCAAAACATGCCTATATCTAAATTTTATCTGAAAATTCAATAATTTTAAAAATAAATGTGAAATGTGCCTTATTATTTCCAGGGAAAGTTTATGAAAATATTAAATATACCTCTGATTGTGAACACTCTTGCCTGACAGGAATCGTCTTCTTTCACAGGCCCAGATGGTGAACATGCATCTTGCTATGCCAACATTTTCCACTCCTTGATCCCCTCGCACTCTGGATCGCACCAGTGGATCCAGGTGCGGCTCGTTACCCAGCCCTCTGTGGCTGGGTATTTAACCAGAGGAGTGACTGGAGACAGACACCAGTTTGTTACACCATTCTACCGTGGTAACGTGTGGCCGACAGTAGTGCACTGAGTACAACTAACTAGTGTTCGATACCTGTGCTTCTCCTAGTCCTCGTCCCAGTCCTGAGCGCCTCCACTTGCGCTGGCCGTCTGCCGCGCCGTCCGGAGGGCTCTTGGTTCTGTCGTGGTCTGGCACGACCGTCTCCCTGTTCCTGGTCTTGGTCTGTCTCTGTTCCCCTCTTGGATCCCCGCACCTGTCCGGATAAAGAACGTACATCGCTGTCACCCCTGCTTCACCTGGACTCCTGGAAACAAGCTCACACTGGATTATCTGAACCGTCACCACCTCCCGCTGGAAACACCACCACCACTGCTGGATCCTCAGTCTCTCCTCCTCGCACCACATGCTCTCCCTGAACTTAAGTTTGTGAGCACACGCACCGCACACTGAACCAGCAATCATTCCCATATCTACCCAGCACTAACCTGTCTCTCCCTGCTCTCAGATCTCCTCCCATGCCGTTCCAGTGCCGGACCTCCAGCACTGTTGTCATTTCCCCGCTTGTTGTGATCATCCCCACTGTAAATAATAAACACTGTTATTCTGACATCCAGACTCTTGTGTGTGTGTGTGTGTGTGTCTGAAGTTTGGGTCTACCTCAGAGTTCGCTACCAACCTTGAAACATGACACACCCTTTATGAGATGAATATATTTATGATCCTAAACAGAACTTGGGGTGGTCATTTATGGTACAGTTTGAACCGTTTAAACAAAAGTATCAACTTAAACATATATATTTCACACTTTCCATGTAAAAATAATTACAATGTAAATCAAGTGAAAAATCATAAACTTACAGATTTGCATAATCAGATCTTACCTCAATGGAAAGCCATACTTTTGCACTGCCTCCAAGAAGCAAGCAAGTGCAGCTGTTGCTCTGTTGTTAGCAGCAGCACCCAGGTACATGATCTAGAGATGTAAATATCATTAAGTGGAATCTTAATCAAAGTTTTTACTATAACTATAGATAGAAACATGTTTATCAGATACTGTTGCTTTGTAAAAAACAAATCTGGTAACAAATTTATAAAGGCACCAGAAGCTACATACCTCTGAAGGTGTAACTTTAACAGTATATTGATCTAGTGCTAGTATCTGTAATATTCTTTTTTTTTTTTTTTTTAACCTTTTTTCAATTGATCGTTTTATTTTGATTGTTTGACATCACAAAGATAAAGGGGTTGCGTTTTGCTTCAAACTTACACCCTTTCATTTATCACTCTGTTAAGAAAATGTGTTAATTGTTCTGTTTTGTTTTCTTTTTAATTCTGTACCAAAATAAATAAATAGAACTAGCTACCTTGAGAGGTAGCTGTAGCTATAATCTGCCCTTCACCCAAATGCAAAGAGTCTTTGGGTGACTTGATAAATTATTTAGTTTGCAAAGCCTTTATATACATGTTTGGACAAATTTGCTAGATAGGAGGATCTGAGTATTATACAGTAAGTTTTATGGTGGACCAATACATCTCACTCTTACTCTTCAATTATTATCATCTCATTCGCCTAATGTTAAAAAAGAAAAATCACCTTTCTTGAGTGCCCATCAATCCCTCCAAATATTACCAGGCCAAATCTGTAAAAAGAACACCACCAAAACACAGATTAATACATTAAAGAATGATAAACTAGGACATTAACAGGTATAAATTAATTATATTATATAATACAGTATTTAGCAATGTTGTCAGACATTTACAGATCATGGATTAACATCATCCTACCTTATTAGTTCATGGTTTGTGTCAACATGTACCAAGTGAAGGGGACCTTGGACGGAATATGTCCTTCGGTCTACACATCCCAACCTTGTCATTCTTGAGAAAATACCAGCAGAATCCACACGATGCATGGATGAGTACACTCTCTTCCACTGTACATGGTGGCCCATGGCTTTAAGCATCCCTTTCATCATCCTGTATCCAACATGTGGTGCTCTTGCCTTTACTGATTTTACTAAATTGTCCAGCTCTTCGTCACTCATTTGACTGTAGCTCTGCTTTATGGAAATGCCATAATCACGCAATCAACGTTTCACTGTCCTCACAGATATTCCAAGAAGTTCTGCAATTTGGGGTACTGGTAAGCACATTTCTGTCAGTGTCTGGAGCTGATGAGGAGATACATCATATTTTGGTCGTCCCAACTCTCCTAATACTGACATCTGAGAGAGGTTCGTTCACCAACGTCCTCCATACTGAGCAGAGTTGACATCTCTGTCAAAGCATACTATCTTGAGGGATCTCAACATGGTTGGACAAAGACGTTAAAAGGACCATCTGGTGGTTGACAACAAACTGCAAATAGTCCACATTGAGGGGCTGTCTGTGCATGACCAGGGAAACTTTATGCAGTAGTTGCTGAAGAATCTGTCTTTTCAGCTGCTCCTAAGTTACATGAACATAATTTTACATTATAGCTTTGTTGATCCCCATGCATAAAGATTAACTCATGCACACACGTTAAAAACACAAAATTTGCAAAATGGAACAATTTAGGTTGTGGCGACCATTGCTTATCCTGCTTAAAACCAAGATAGACTGACAGACTGAAGAGAAAACACTGATCATTAGCATTGTCATGATAAACTTGAACGTATTGTGCCTTTATTTATGTCTCAGCATCACACATATTGAAACAATTAGGACTGTTTTGCGGCGTAATTATTCTAAAATTAAACACTTACCTGTCCGTTCGCGTCACCGGCATTATTGCTTGAAGAAGACGTCATCTTTCAAACTGCCCGGTACAATGCACGCTACTTTGGGGGCATGGGAAATGTCCTCTTGTGACATAGTGGTTGGGAAAACTGCCGAGTTGAGTTAATTGATCACTCTTACAGCATAATTTGTACACAGTGCTAACTCAAACAACTAAGCTTTAGTGGTTACGCATCTTCTACCAATCATGTAAAAACATAGTGCAGGAGTTGTTTGATAGATTGCTTCATTCCCACATTTCCTGAAGGTAACATGATATAAGGCACATCTTCATCCTCTGCGCTCTGCTGATTCCACACCCCTCTCTGTGTAGCCCCGCCCCACCACGGCACATCAGTGCCAAGTTTGAAACTGAAAAACAGGAATCTTAAAGCGTAAAAAAAAAAAAAAAAAAAAAAAAAAAAAAA
>SSNP01000236.1:457787-469112 GCA_006937955.1 Pachypanchax playfairii
AAAAAAAAAAAAAAAAAAAAAAAAAAAAAAAATCTGAAGCTGGAAGAAAAATCTGAAACTGTAAAGAACTTTTTTGACCTTAATTAGGATGATCTGAAAGAATATAATCTGAAACTGAAGGAAAAATTCTCAAACTTAAAATGTTTTTATTAAAGTTTATTCAGAATACCAATGAAATTTCAAATATAAACATTCAGTACATTTTATTTCGAATCCAATTTGTCTTTCAAAATTTGACTTTCATTTTCAGCTTGCATATTTTCAATTTCAAATATTTGTCATGTTTTTAACGGGGGTTTGTTTCGAACTCCAAGAGTGACCCAACTCCAAACACACACAGGGAGACAGAGATCAGTAACAGTGCTTTTAATATATACAGTGCGCCAACAGAAAGACAGTTCAGGTTGTACACGCTGAAGAACACAGAACTGGAACTGAGGCGGGGAAGGTTCAGTCCTGGTTGTGGAGGAGAGCAGAGGCGGTCCTGGCTAGATTCACGCCCTGGGCGAAGAATCCCATGGCGCCCTTCCCCCCAAAAAAGAACAGACTTACCCCCAAACCCCACCAACACACTGAAATATATAAAATATATCATATGATTTGTATTATTTTATTATATAATCTTCAATACAAAGATGTAACAAAAACACAGGAACAGAGAAAAACAGGGTTCAGAGAAAGGGTTTTCTCTGAATAGACTAACCAGCTCCTGGGAATCTTTTCACCATTAACTAGTGTCTTCTTGAAATACAGATGATGGCAACTTCTTCCATCCAACTCATTCCTGGGAAACACAAAGTCAGCAGGTACCTCACTTGGTCCTCTGCAAACCAGCTGTGTCCGAATTCTGTCGGTCAGAACTGAAGGCCAATTAGCAGGGTCAGTAGACAGGGGTTCATTCTCAGGCACAGGCTTTGATGAAATTTCTGGCTGAGGCATTTCTAATAAAGAGAAAATGGTATTTTCATTAATATACATGTTATTCACATCATTTAGTGTTTAAAAAAGTAAACACTGTAAATAAAATAAGCCCCCCTCCCCACACACTCACACACCTGAGAAATCCTGCGAGGAGCATGTGGTGGTTGCAGCAGAGGTAGATGGCTCCTCATCAGACTCCACAACCTTGTCTGTGGCTGTTGTGGAAGGATCTGATGCCTCATTTTGGCCAGTGGGTGATCTAGCTCCAAAATATTTCAGAAGTGCCCCTGATTTACGATTTAAGATAAAATATGTAAGTTAAATCAAACATCACACATGCATCATACGCTAACATCTTTAAAACAGGGCTGATTGTTAAAGAAGCAACAATGTATCCATCCAATGCACTGTTACTGTTAGACAATATACAGTAGAGCTAATGTACAGAGATGGGACTATTTTATTAGATAATACATCTGTTTATTTAAAAACTACATGAAAATTGTTGTGTATTTCTCCTGACTTTAATATTGCTATTATGGGTAACTTAAGTAACTAAATTATTGGTTCTAAAAGCAATAAATCACTCCAGCACTACGATATGATATGCTCAATACTGAGCTGTGATATCACATCTATTGCCCCTTTGCTGTGATATAATGAGCATTTATCACGACCTGTAATGCATTGCTTAAATAATACACATTTTATTGACATTTGTTAACATCCTATTGATTAAACAAACCACACAACAAATTATTTAAAAAGGTATATCACATGTACCTTACAAAATGCCATGTCAATATATTACAAGTTTTTTTTACTTAGCATATAGTGTGTAGAATTTTTTTTTTTTTTAAATCCTCAGTCGGGACGTCTAGGTGTGAATTTGCACTTCTAGTGTTGCAAACAAAAACTACTAGGTTGCCTATGGGTGAAATTAGTTGCATGACATGATACCTCAATTCTTACAGTAAGTTGCTGGATGGAAAACTAAAAGTCAAATGCAGACGTCTTGCGTGGCTAATATTAGCAAGAGGATAATGGTAATAGCCTATAGCCTACTAAAAATCTGTATACCTTTATCTTGTGCCCGTTTCTCCTCTTCTTTTTCTGTACTGGGAACCTGATGGCTTCTTTGGTCTTTTACTTGGATCCATCATTACGATGAAGAGTCAAGCTCATTACCATTTTTCCATCTTCCATCACCGTTAACTCGCCCATCAACCGGTGTCACGTCACGTGACTCACGTAAATGACATGACCAAACCAATTTTTTTTCCTTTCCATTTTTCACACATAACCCAATTAATTAGGCTACTTGTAGGATATGGGTCTATTTTAATTTTAGGAATAAAATAATTAATTTTGAAGAAGTTTGTGTTGTATGGCCTCGCTGGCCTGGGATCAGTCTGTACCTCGCCGCCTTCTCGTCTCTTCTGAGGCAAGGGAGGGAGGGAGCGGGGAGACACACAAGCATTCTGACTCTCAGCCGCAAGTTCAGGTGACAATGAGGGCGCCCCAGCGGCAGCGCCCACTCCACTAATGTAAATGTGTGGCGGTAGAAAACTGAGAGTTTTTATTATTATTATCGTCATTTTATTCCTTTTAATTTTTTTCATTAAGGCGCTCAAGCGCCCTTACATAGATGGCGCCCTGGGCGGTCGCCCACATTGCCCATAGCAAAAACCGGCCCTGGAGGAGAGAGAGGTTAGTGACAGGTGGACTGACCAGCTGCGGTGTGCGGGGATTGTGCTCTTTAAACTCACGGTGACGTCGTAGCTGTCCGGCGTGAGGAGGGATCCGTAGGCACTGCCGCGGGGGTGGTGATCCAGCTGTCGAGGAAGTGAGATGAGGTCCGGGTCTTGGTGCCGTCTCCACAGACGTGACTGTGGCAGGGGTGACAGCAGCACGCTGACCGGGAAGGTGTTAATCCAGAGGAGACCAGAGACAGACAGGGAGCCAGGGAGAGAGCGAGTCATGGAGCTCACGACTTGCAGGAACCCGTGGAGGGCGAGTCCTCTTTCCAGCGGGTTGACGACCACACAGAGGTACTCGATGCTGGAGGAACGCTCCGGGACACGGGGCTGAGAATAGGGAAGAAAAGGCAGGTTAGTTTGCTACTAACAATAATCTGTTACATCAGAATCTCTGGCCACTCTGTTACCACGAAAGGTTGTGGAACAAACTGGCGTCTGTCTGTGGTTCCTCCTCAGCCTAAATACCACGATCCACACCTGCAGCCACTGATGACTGCTGCCACGCCCTGAAATGACAATTAGTGCACACGAGAAACCACACCACCCACCAGAAGCAGAGAGCCTGACAATTTCTTTTAAATACACAAACATTATGACTCTGATTTCACTCCACACCTCTTTGGAGTCTGTGCTGTTGGTTCAAAATGGCAGAGTTTAATATTGACCAATTCATGAAATGTCCTTCTCTAGATCAACTTGATTGTTGCCGTAAAGCTGACTTAGCTCTGATTGCTAGTCACTTATCCGTTTGTCATCCCAAGCAACTTGTTAAAAAGGAATTAAAGGATTTAATTATAGGTTAAAGGTTCGTCTTGTCAGACTGCAACTTGAGGCCCAAGAGAAAGCACAGCTCAGACAGTTTGAACTGGAGGTCAAACGGTTGGAAATTTAAGCTTAAAAGGTGGTAAGGCTTCAACAACTAGAGCTTGAATCTCAATCCAGGTCCCAGAATCCAGCTACCCTTGTGAGTTCTGCTAGTAGCTCTAGTGGGTCCTCCTCTGTCAGACCCTTTGATGTTACAAAATGTCTCTTTAGTACCGGAGTTTAGACAAACAGAAGTTGACAGATACTGTATTTCTCTGCTTTTGAGCAGCTCTGCTGTGGCCACCTGATGTTTGATCCCTACTGTTCCAGTGTAAAATCCATGGTAAAGTCCAAGAGGTTCTAGCCGCCCTCTCTCTTGATGATACCCTTAATTATGAGGTGATTAAAGCTGCTATTTTGAAATACTATGAGCTTGTTCCTGAGGCTTACAGGCAGAAGTTTAGGTCATTTAAGACAGGCCCCCCTCAGACCTATGTAGAGTTTGCCATGGAGAAGGGAAGCCTAATGATAGATGGTGTGCTTCAAGTAAGGTGATAAATTTTGACTCTCTGAAAGAATTAATATTATTAGAAGAGTTCAAAAATTGTCTACCTAAGCGTGTTGTGATATATTTAAATGAGCAGAAGGTGGACTCTCTCCCCTCAGCTGCTGTTTTAGCTGATGAATATGTACTCACACATAAATCTACCTCCTTGTCAACATCTATTAGGACAGTGTCTGTAAAAACAGCTGCAGAAAAACTCATGTTAACTCAGAAAAAGAATGACAGAGAATGTTTCTATTGTCACAAATCTGGGGTCTCATTTATAAACGTTGCATACGCACAAAATAGGGCTTGAAAGTAGCCTACGCCACTTTCAAAGCAAAAGTTGGGATTTATAAAAAGCGAACTTAACTTGAAAACGTGCGCACCTGTGCGCCAACTCTGACCCGTGAGTACGGACATTTTGGAGACGAGGGGAATCAAGACGCAGTTGGTGAGCTGGTGAACTGCAGCCAGACTGCATATTACTCCTCTCACTCACGTCATTTCACCTCACACCAAACATTAATTATAGATTCATGTTACTGTATTATAAACATTCAGAACAGCAATGATATCTATATTGCAGCTTGCAGTGAGCTGTAGTTCTCCTAAAAACATTTTTTAATACTAAGAGAAATACATAAAATGAATCGCCTCCTCCTCGACAGGAAGCAAGGGTCTGAGGGTGTAATGCGGCGTTTGAGATGATTGAAATGATTGATGATTGAAATTGAGATCATTTAATGCATTTTTAATGTATCATTTAAGGCACCAAGGCAATGTCACACAAGACACTCCTTATTTCTTTTAATTCATTGGTCACGGAATTAATAGCGCAGATGGAGTCTCTCTGTGTCTGCATCACAGCTTCAGTCAGAACCCGACCACTGGATGTGCAGCACTGGTGCTGGGGACAGTCTGACGTCCTCATCCTCGCCTTCTACCAAATGTGCAAATGCTGAAAAGTGACGGCATATTAGTCTGTCTCCTTAAAGCAGAACTAAGTAAGTTTTGCTCTCGCTCTCCCCCTACTGGTCCCCTGTGAAAGCTCACTGTCGTAACGTTCCCCCGCCGCCGCCGCAGACCCCCCCCCCTCACCCCCTCCACCCCGCCGCCGCCCCCCCAACAACAACGCGCAGAGAACGCTTTTGCAAGAAGAAAGAAAAACAAAACCAAGAAAATGTCTCGACAGGTGAGTATTATTGTCATCTTTGCGCTCCTAAGGGTGGCGTTGCTAACAACGGCAAGGGCTTCATGCTTGTATTTATGTACGTGAGTGTGAGTGCCGTAAAGCAGGTTTGTTCTCGCGAGATTAGTCGGGTCCGATCCACTGAAAGTTGCAAGTGCTGCTTTCAGGACACAGACCCCGGAGGGAGGGGAGGGAGGGGAGGGACCCACGAATCACCCCGCCAAGTCCTTGTTTACCCCCACAGGGACTCTAGAAAACATTTATTGAGGTGAAAAAACTTACTTAGTTCTGCTTTAAAATATGCTAACATTTGTTAACGTAGCCACGTATTACAAAAGGTGCTTTACCGGGTTCATTTGTTGTTTCTGCCAGGTCGGTGTCGCCCTCCTTTTCTGACACAAGACCGTACACCATCGTGTCAGCTGCACTGACAGTCTGCACTGCAGACGCTGCCACTCGTAGTTTTTACTTTTATTTGTGACACCGCTGCTGTTTCCACCAAATAAAATGTCTCTCCAAGCCTTCACTTCACCCACTAGCACTTTAATTTTCGTCTCTGTGCAGTTTATCTTCTTGTTTTTTTGTTTAGTTGCGATATTTCCTGTCTTCCTCATATGCATCAATATTCATGTCCTGCTTTGTATTGACCTTATATTGCCCAGTTTGGGCGTGTTCAGGGCGGGACATGAGCCAAATTCACGTACGCAAGCTTCCAGGAAGAGTGTGATTTATAAAGGGGAAATTGCTTAAAACTGTGCGTACGCAGGGTTTTATAAATCTAAAAAAAGTTTTTGCCTATGCAAACCTTTTGTTTTGGTCGTACGTACACTTTTAGTAGGGTTTCTACGCACTGTTTTATAAATGAGACCCCTGGTCATGTTGTTGCCAATTGTTTGGTTTTGAAAAGAAAAGAACAGAATGTTTCCCAGTCCAAACCAAAGGGTGTGGGGTTAATAAGGAGCAAGTTAGGAGTAAGTGTTATACTGCAGGGAGTTGAAATGGGGTATGTTCCTCGACCCGTTCATGTAGTACATTTACATTCAAAACTGATTTCTGGCACTTTCCCAGTTGCAGTTTGCCCTGCATTACCAATTAAAGGCATTTCATTTCTGCTGGGTAATGATAATGCCGGTGGTAAGGTAACTCCCTCACTGGAAGTATTAGATGTTCCATGCCTTGATAACAAAGAAGAGGCTACACAGTCTAATGTCACTGCATCTTGTGTGCTCACTCAAGCTCAAAAATTAAAGAGAACCTCAGAATGTGATGTTGACTTGTCTGATACCTTGTTCATGTCATTCTTTTAGGTGAAGGGAAACCAGCTGGAAAAACAAAGGTGCCTGGAGCCCACTTTAAAAGTGAGCAAAATGAGGGTCAGTCTGAGGGGCTCCCTTTCCCCATCACACGTGCTCAACTTTGTGCTGCCCAGAAGAGAGATCAAACTCTTCAACAGTGTTTCACACATGTGGTAAGGGCTGAAAAAGCTAGAGCTGAGACAGTAGCATTCAATATTGAGGATGAAGTACTAATGCGCATATGGTGTCCTGTTGCTCTCCCATATACTGACTGGAATGTGGCACATCAGATTGTAATTCCACTGGTGTAACGTAAACACATTTTATCATTGGCACATGAAGGTAGCTGGGGTCCGTTCCAGAAAGCAGGTTATGTGACATAACCGCATAAGTTTGAGGGTAAGTTTGTTGATAACCTGTATTTTCGGTTCCAAAAACGGAGGTATTTTTCAAGGTATGTTAGTAACCATAGCAACTTAATCTCCAGGTAAGTTTGTTCCAGAGAGGGTTTTGAGCATGATGTGCCCTTTTGATGATGATCCTGTGCAGCGTTTGGACTTTAAAAGGAGTAATCTCATTAATTACAATTTCCAATATTACAACGCCGTTATCATCACGGAACGTAAAATGCAGTGCGTTGATATAAATCGATTAAACAAAATACATAATGTGACTTGACACACAAACACATGGTTATATGGAGCCTGGGTGAAAATGCTGGGCAGCTTGACACTGTAGTATAGTGGGAATGCTCTCGCCTCTGCTGCAGAGGATTGTGGTTTGATCCCTGGTGCTGACAGATTACATGTTGAAAAAGAATCAGTTTTTTTTTTGCATAATTCAAGGAATTAGTTTTTTTAGTAACGCAGTTCATAATGTTCTTATATTTCATCTTGACTTGGTACAGAGTTCTTCTGGCTCCAGTCAGTTTACATCTGATTAAACAAGGAGTCAATATGTCTAAATCAACTTACAATATTATTTTACCCTTAACACATTGGTAGCAAAAGAAAGTAATTATTAAAATGTTATTTAAAATACCAAAAAACATTTTAAATTATCATCCAGCACCCCACAACCCAAGTTAGGAATAAAGGGGTGGAAAATTAATAATTAAAATGAAATTTTATTTTTCAAAATAAAAATAATGAGTTGAGAGTTATATCTGTTAAACTCGTGCATTTACTCTATTATTTTTTGCCAACATTCTCTCTTTTGCTGCTGCAGCTGTTTTGTTTTTCTTTATAATTATTGGATTTAATTCTTTATAAGTTCCGTAGGCAGTGTGAGCCCGGCGTTAATAAGCAGCATCAAGACTTCCAACTCCGCTTCTGAAAAATATGATGCCACTTTTTTTCCCTTCACTTTCCATTGTGACTCGTGAATTTGGTGATCCATTGAGAGGGTCTTTATGTGTTCAGGGTGCGCGCTCATTAACTCCGTTTAACAAGGAGTGGGGTGATTAACCAGATTCTTATCAGGTGTTCTGGAACCGACGTACTCAGGCTAAGCAGGTTCTTGGTTGATTAACCATGAGTTCAGGGTTTACCAAATGGTAAGTTGACTAAGCTTTCTGTAATGGACCCCTGGTCAGCACATATGGGTGTAACAAAACCTTATAAGAATATCTTAAAACAATTCTACTGGCCAGGTTTAAAAACTAATGTCAGCCAGTATTGCCGTAGCTGCCACACATGTCAGATAACTGGTAAGCCCAACCAAGTTATCCCTCCTGCTCCACTCCATCCTATACCTGTGGTTGGAGAACTTTTTGAATGGATCAACATGGACGGTGTTGGTCCACTGCCCCATACTAAATCTGGTAATCAGTTTTTGCTTACTCTAATGTGTGCCTTAACCCGATATCCTGAAGCTATCCCTCTATGTAAGATCACTTCTAGTTCCGTAGTTAAAGCAATGACCAAGTTCTTTTCTACTTTTGGTCTCCCTAAAGTAATCCAAACTGACCAAGAGACAAACTTTCAGTCAAAGCTGTTTAAACAGGTTCTGAACATACGTCATACAGTCTCCAGTGCCTACCATCCTGAATCCCAAGGAGCTTTGGAACGTTGACATCGGACATTGAAGTCTATGCTACGTAAATATTGTGCAGAGGCTAAAAGGGACTGGGATGAAAGCATTCATTTTGTTTGGTTTGCAGCTCGGGAGTCCACTCAAGAGTCACTGGGGTTTAGTCCTGCTGAGTTGGTCTTTGGCCATACACTTCGCAGTCCTCTTAAGGTTCTCAAAGAAAAACTTTTAGAAGCTAATGTTTTTCCCCAAGAAAACATTTTGGGTTATGTGTGCAAGTTCAGAGAGAGACTCCACAAGTCACGTGCATTTGCAAGAGAAATGCTCAAGGACTGTTAAAAGTCCATGAAACAACGATATGACCACTTTGCTGTGTCATGTTGTTTTGCAGTTGGTGACAAGGTGTTAGCATTGCTTCCAGTTCCTGGTTCTGTTTTCTCTGCTAAGGTTTCAGGTCCATACGAAATTCATGAAAAGCTAAGTGACACTGATTATATATATCATTGTCACACCTGAAAGGAGGAGGAAATCTCGAGTGTGCCACATAAACATGTGGAAGCCTTATTGGGCCAGAGAGATAAGGGTAAACTGTGATATTCAAAAAGGTAAGACACTGCCCTCTGTTGGTTCTTCAGCACTGATTGTGAGTGGTTATTCTGAGGCTGGTGAAGATGAGTTGACCTTGTGTCCCATTTCTAACCAAACTCCTCGGCTGCCAAACTCTCAGATGTTGAAAGTATTGCCTAACCAGCTGTTACATTTAACAGAGGAGCAAGAGAGTGACATTTTCTCCTTAGTTAACAGTTTCCCAAATCTGTTTAATGATGTGCCCACACAGACTACAGTCCTTAAGCATTACATTGATGTTGCTGGTGCCAAACCTATAAAATAGCACCCTTACAGAGTAAATCTTGTCAAAAGCGCTTTAATGAAAAGTGAGACAGATTACATGTTGAAACATGGTTTTGCTAAGCTGAGCTCCAGCCCATGGAGTTCACCCTGTCTCTTGGAGACCAAATCTGATGGCACACCGCGTTTCATAACAGATTTTTGAAAAGTGAATTCTGTTACAATTATGGATTCATATCCACTTCCTTGGGTGGAAGATTGTGTTGACAGCATTGGGCGTGCCCAATTTGTAAGTTGGACCTATTAAAGGGGTATTGGCAGGTGCCACTTACTGATTGAGCATCAGAGATTTCTGCATTTGTAACGCCAGACCAGTTTTTGCAATATTCAGTCATGGCTTTTGGTGTGTGCAATGCACCCGCAGCACTGTTTTGTCTGGGTTACCTAACTGTAATGCCTATCTTGATGATGTTATTGTGTATACATCAACCTGGAAAGAACACATGACTCTTAAAATGAGTGTTCACACAACTTGCAGATGCTTCCCTCACTTTAAATCTGGCCAAGTGTGAGTTTGCAAAGGCAACTGTTATCTAGGCAAAGAGGTTGGTCATGGGCAGGTACGTCTAGTAGAAGCAAAAATATCTATTTCTGAGTTTCCAGTCCCTAGCACGAGAAGGGCCCTTCGCCGTTTTCTGGACATGGCAAGTTATTACAGGAACTTCTGTCGAAACTTTTCAACAGTGGTTCATTCCCTAACTGTTTTGCTGAGTCCAAAAGTGAATTTTGTCTGGACCCCTGAGAGCCAGCATGCTTTTGAAAATGTAAAAGCACTTTTATCTCATGCACCTGTACTATTATCTCAGGCCTTCAAGCTCGAAGTGGATGCTAGTGCTGTGGGAGCTGGAGCTGTTTTACTACAGGAAGGTGAGGATGGAGCTGATCATCCTGTTTATTTCTCCCGTATGTTTAACAGGAGACAGCTAAATTACTCCATAATTGAAAAAGAAACTCAGGCTTTGTTTCTAGCACTTTGAGGTCTATCTAGGAAATAGTCTGGTCCTAATCACAGTGTATACTGACCATAACCCCCTGGTTTTCCTCTCCCGAATGTATAACCTCAACCAAAGACTCATGCGCTGGGCTTTGATTGTGCAAGATTATCGTCTTGATATTAAGCACAAGTGGGGTGCAGTCAACTTCTTAGCTGATGCTTTATCTAGGCTTTAGTTTTTGCATCAAAGTTAATGTTTCTGTTTTCCCCTAACCTTTTTGGTTTGGGTTTTGGGGAGGGGAGGTGTTATGGCTAGTGGCCTTGTATGTGTTTTTTTTCTTTTCATTTTGTTCAGTTATAGGGAAGCTGCGGTTCTGGATTTCTGCCAGCAGCTCTAGTGATTGAACAGAACCACCGGCCAATTATCCAATGAGAGAAGCTTCCTCCCTTTATAACATGGGCAACTTCCTGGGAAGGTGCGGTTGGTTCCTTCTGAGCAGCTTGCCATCTTGTTGGTTGTAGTTTTGCAGTAGCTTTTGCTGTGACTTAAAGCAGAACTAAGTAAGTTTTTTCACCTCAATAAATGTTTTCTAGAGTCCCTGTGGGGGTAAACAAGGACTTGGCGGGGTGATTCGTGGGTCCCTCCCCTCCCTCCGGGAGGGAGGTCCCTCCCCTCTGTGTCCTGAAAGCAGCACTTGCAACTTTCAGTGGATCGGACCCGACTAATCTCGCGAGAACAAACCTGCTTTACGGCACTCACACTCACGTACATAAATACAAGCATGAAGCCCTTGCCGTTGTTAGCAATGCCACCCTTAGGAGAGCAAAGATGACAATAATACTCACCTGTCGAGACATTTTCTTGGTTTTGTTTTTCTTTCTTCTTGCAAAAGCGTTCTCTGCGCGTTGTTGTTGGGGGGGCGGCGGCGGGGTGG
>SSNP01000236.1:469122-494966 GCA_006937955.1 Pachypanchax playfairii
GGCAGCGGCGGGGTAACGTTACGACAGTGAGCTTTCACAGGGGACCAGTAGGGGGAGAGCGAGAGCAAAACTTACTTAGTTCTGCTTTAAGGGTGCTTTGAAAGCTGGTTGTTTGTTACTTGTGATTAACCTTTGTTAAAGCTAACAACGTGCTATTTAGACTTAGTATTTTGTTTTGTTTTTTGTTTAGCCTTCTGGTTGTATCTGGTTTTCTTTAGACTCAGCTCTGTGGGTATCCTAAGTTTTACTTTCAGTTGGACTAAATATGTTCATTAAGAATTTAAGGTTACTGTTTTGAGTACCTGTATTTAATTTGGAAAGTTTTGTCCTTTTTGTGTAAGATATTTATTTTTGGTTTGTCTGTAACTTTGACATTAGGTCTCTTATCTTTGTTAATCTTAATTCTGTTGGACAATAAACCACTGAACCTTTTTAAAACCCTTTTAACATCTTGGTTTGTACTTAAAGTTACTTCCTTTCCCCCTGGATGACCTGGGTCGTAACACCCAATCAAAGAATATGAGGAAATAAGTTAATTTAGAACTTTTTGAAAACATGTTTTCTTAAAGAACCGGAAATGGTCATTGGTTGCACCCCCAACCCACAAGAACAAGAGTGTAAAGAAAATGGAAGTATGCTGGAAGTGACAATTATTTAGTATTATCCAGACATGAATCAAGAATGTATGTTTTTCCCTCTGCCTGCAAAACGCTGACATCTTGGATGTTAATCTTTGATCTCTGCAGGAAACTGTTAGTTGGTGCTTTGCGTCTGGACTAACCTTCAGCTGCCACAAACCTTATCAAGCCTGGACTGGATTATCATCTTGTATTAGTTGACTAAGAGGAAGGATCTAAACTGTGGAGAGTTAATAAGAAGACAAGAACTTCTGATTGAGATGGAATAGAGTTTATTGTCCGCCGTTGCTCTCAGTCTCTCTATTAACTATTGATCTTGTTTCTGCTTTGCTGTTTAGCTTAATTTGTCTGCTCTCACTGAAATCAGTTTGACCCACTTTATACTTCTTGCATGCCAAAATTATCTTTGTGCAGTTTAACCAAAACCTCTTACTTGGTGCAGCCTGTGTAAACAGTTCCACCTTATCATGAAACCATATAGCTCTGATGGTCAGAGCTGCACAGTGCCAGAGCTCTGCTGCAGAACCAGAGCCATAAAGATATTTTGGAGTAAAATAATGCAGAATATTCTCCAAAACATTCTAATTGCACATATGTGACATTTGTAGATTTTTTTCCCATTTAATCACCTATTCTCTTTTCCCTAAAAAGAATCAAATTTCACTTGTTGTTTTGTCTGTTTGACACTTCTCAGTTTTCATTTTGTTCCCTCCACCTCACCCCATTGTCTCACTGACAAATTTCATCTTAAAGTTTCTCAAGAAATGCACTGATATTTTTTTATTTTTCACAAATGCTTTGGACATGTTAATATTGCTGGTTTTTATGGTTCTGCTGGTTATTCATTCTCTGCTCACCTTCACCCAAGACAAATTAGAATGTTAGAATGTTTTTGTTGTGAAAATCCCCATTGGGAAAAAAAACATTGTCCACACAAAAGGGATATATAATAGAGATGTCTAATCACCGTAATGGTGAGCTGATTTCCATAAATATAATATTCTTCTTTGCATCTTACACACCTCATAAAATAAATATGAAATATGAAAAGTTATGTTAACACCAAGCACACCATTGTTTTTCTTGTGAAATTAGCAATAAGTTTCTTCCTATTGAAAAAACAAAAGTTGGATCCAAGATGGCCGACTTTGAAATGGCCACCATGGTCTCCACCCATCTTGAAAAGTTTGCCCCCTCACATATACTAATGTGCCACAAACAGGACATTAATATCACCAACCATTCCCATTTTATTAAGGTGTATTCATATAAATGGCCCACCCTGTATAGTCAATACAAACATCCTTCTTGCTTTAAGGGGATATTTTAGATAATATGAATTTCGTTTCTGTGGAAAGGTCATACTATCATACCTATTGTAGATTGTAGCTCTTTGAACAACCTCGGCTTTGAGAACAACAGATTAGTTCTGACAAATTTGAGGAGCTAATAACAGCTAATCCAAGACCAGTCATGACCAAAGTGGATTGCTGCCATTTTAAAACAACTCCAGTCTCAAAAATTTCATAGCAGTTCATGTGCAATTTTATAAACATTTGCACCATTTTCATCCTGTATCTAGTAACCTCCAATTCACCCAAGTGATGTCATTTAAACAGCTATCTACAACAGGAAAAACATTAATTGGGTATTGGGTCATTCCCAGAGAGATTTGACCATCTTTGACTTCATCTCAGCCTGCTACAGATTATCTATTGGATTTTTATCTCACAACATTACCTTTGCCTTTCCCCTGCCTGTCTGTAAGTCAGTCTTCTTCCCTTCAACACACCTGATTTCAGTTGATGTCTGATCAACAGGCTTTTGTTGAACTACATGTTACAGCACGTTTACACAAAGGCAAGTTCTTCTGTAAATAGACATACACTTGTGAGTTTAAATCTGTCATTTTTGTTAACAGATCCCTGACCTGCAGTGATTTACTTAAAATTTTGGACCCTTCCTGTTATTGTAGTGAGATGATATTTAATCAGAAAAAATGAAGGGTTTAGGGTGTAAATTTACTGTCAATATTTTATTCATGACTTGTGTGGAAAACCCCAATCAGTTTGTGTTTGAAACCTGCTATTTTTACACCCAAACACCTGCCTACTCTGCTATAAAAAAATTTTAAAAATAAAACCTGCTGAGTATCACAAAATTCCACAGTAATTCGGATTGTAGATGCTCAGATTATTATACTTGGTACAGTGAAATGTAAGTGTGTAGGTGCTAACTTTAGAGCTGGTTATCTGTAAACAGACTTTTAGACTTATAGTTGTGTTTTGTCTTTGGTGCTTCCTGTTTAAAGCTGACACACATAGAAAGTGCTGCAGCTGCATAACGCTTATTGTTCAGCTTATGTGTGCGTGTGTTTAAGAAAAAAACAACAGGAAGGAAAAGTGAAGAGGACGAGATTATTGCAGTGTAGTTCATATCCTCCTAAATTGTTTTCTTGTAAGGGGTCTCAATTCTTGAGTCACACCACCACTCTTCTCAGAACGGCTTCCGTACCTCGCTTGGACTTTTCAGAGGTTATCCTGCCAGACAGACGCAGATGCACAAAACAGCAGCCACGCACTTGCACTGCGGTACACTGACATTTGCTTTACCAACACTTTGACACGGTTCACACACAAACGCTGCTTGCTGATTTGTGAAGGGAAACTTAATTCAGAGCTTGTGACCACACACAAGCTGCACAAGTAAACATCCACCCCCCTCCCCCCAAACTTTTAGTGTTGACTCAAAATGTCTTTAAGCTCTCAGTTCAGCCAAACTTGCTGTGACTTACAATGTTTGAACTATTCCCTGATTTACAGTGTTTAAAAATTCAGTGTTTGTATAAGGGAACATGTACTGGCTTGACTTTGCAATGATGGATTGTTGGGCTTTTTTGGCTCTGGTTCTGAACAGATTTTACTTTTTTAAATCCAAAGCAAATGTTCCATTATCGTTTAATAACAAAGCATTTTTAGCAGAAAAAAATCAACAAGTATGGTGCAGATTGATGCTTCCTGTATCACCTGGATTGTTGATAATCTGATAATTTGATAAGCTGTTTGTAAAAACTGAAGTATTGTGTATTTAAAAACACTGCCCTGAAGCACACCCGCCAACTGTACGCCCACTGTTTCTCTTCATATCTTACACATCTGACTGAAAATTAAACTTGTGTTCCTGTCAACGACACGGAAAGTTCAGCTCTTTTGAAGTATGTCTCTGTGAAGAGGTCATGAACAATTATTGTTTTACTTGTCGTAGAAAGTATTTTGAATATTTCAACTGTCTGGAGATTAATTCTGACTGGATCTAAAGCTAAATCAAACAGCATGAATCTTAAAATGACTCCAGTGTCAAGAATTTCAGTGCAATTTGTTGCTATATTTTATAAAGCTTTACTTTGTAATTTTACATGCAGGAATAAATGTCATCAAAATCCCAGACAGTAATCCGGATTGCCGCCAAAATCTAATCGATTGGTCCTTGTACCATTTCTGACCTATCCTGAAAATGTCATCAAAACCCATCCAGCAGTTTTTGAGTTATCTTGTTAACAGACAGCCAGACAAACAAACCCCTACAAAATATAACCTCCTCCTTAGCCCCTAGTGGCTGGTGGAGGTAAAAATGCTGGTTTGTGTTATTTATGAGAGCAGCAGATTATGCGGAAAAAAAACATTGCAGAGATCAGATATGAAACGGCTGTGTTATTTAAAATTTTAGTTAAGAGAAAAGACGGACTATCAAATTTCAGATTCTTCGGTTGTGCTTTTTTGGGCACAAAGTACAAACAATTCTTTGTCTTTAATTACAGTTAATGTTTAAATGTTGAATATGGAACAATTTCATAAAAAGCTATATTTATAAAAATAAATAATACCTCCACAGGTTATTTAGAGTGGTGTAGAATGAAAGTACAGTATTTCCTTTAAAATTATATTTGAATTTAATTATACTAAAATAGTTGATTTTGATGGGCATGACAATGGCAATAGCGGTAACCATTGTGGTTTGCCTAATATGGTGAACTGTGGAGGTTAGCAGAGTTGGTGGGTTGAGCAGCTGCTTCAGTGTCCCGGGGATTTTGTTGTTCTTCTCAGGGCGACCAGAGAGGATCGGGGGCCAGAGTGGGTTTGAGTGAGGAATATTTGCAGCATCGGAGTGCACACAGGGGTTGTGAGTCTGGCGTTCCAACGGCTGGAGGCCTTGTTCTGTTGCTGCGGCTGCAGCATCCATGCACTGGATGTCGCTGTGGTATTCATGTTCCATATTCAACCTTTAATTACAAATATCTACAATTTACAAGCCCATTAATGACAGAATTATGGTTAAATGTGATCTGATTTATTTAATGAAACCCGTTAGATTGAATCTGTAAAGTCTAGGCTGGAAACAGTATGTGAACCTCAGTGCTAATGACTAAACTCTGATGACTAAAAGTGAAGAAATATTGAAGTTTCCTTTTTTCAGAAACACTCTTTGGTGTGATATCAACTGTTATAAACCAGAAAACCTTTAAGTTGGAAAAGCTTTGAAAGCCTCTTTGTTACTTTTCATTGAGGTTTGTGCCCTGCGAATGATACACCAAGAGCAAGTCATGCTATCTTAAATCTAAAAAAAGTAAAAGACGCAAAAGTTTTGAAAGAACTCTTGTTAGAAATCTTCCTTTCAAAATTTAAAAACATTTTGGGAAAATTCAGTGGGAAAATCACAAAGGTTGTAGTATCATGATTTGGTACTACTTGCTAACACCATGAAAAATATGACACAAAGTAGATAAACAAGATATTTAGCATTGTATAGAAAACAAAAGTGACAGTAACTGAAGCAATCTCTCCTTTAGTTGTTAAACAAGTTCATAAACTTCTCCAAAAAATCTGCTGGGTTTCTGAAACTCTTGAGATGTGAAACTTGCTGAGTTACTATATTGTATCTCGTGCTCTTGATATTGTAGGTGCAGAGATGTTTTTTCTTGACTGACTTCCATGGTTGACTGCCATCAGCTCATCGTCTGATGGTTCCTCGCATGTCCTCGTAAACATCATTGTTATTAGTGAGATGACTTTGGTTCTTGAAGCTACAAAAAGACCTCTTGGGCTGCAAAAAAAGATAGATTTAAAACTCAAACAAACAGCATTGCCAGTTATTAAACCACAAGCACACAATGGCTGTAATTTCCATCTCCTTACTTTAATCTTATGTTGCAGTAATTAAGCATCACATAAACACAAAATTTATTTTTTGGGGGGTTGTCGGTTTGTAGATTCCATTTAATCATACCTCTTTAAGTTTACAGAATAACTTTGTTTTTGTTGTTTGTGCATTTTAAGATTTTTCTTGCAGAAATTTTTTGGTTGCAAAGCCTTTTTTGTGTGGCTGTAGGTAGTTGAAAGGTCTCGAAGATGCCAAACTAACACCTAATCCCACATCCCTTTAGTTTATGTCTGTTTGTTTTTGTTGCAGAAACAGGAGATACTTCTTTTGAGTGGTTAATCAGACGAAAACTCAAATGTATCTAGACCATTAACAATTAAATTTAAACCAATTAAAATTTTTTTTAAAGTGACATTGTTTGTTCTAATAAATAAAATAAAACTTTATTGGATTTAGAATTTTTATGGAAATTTGGGGGATTAAACACATAATTTTATTTAATTAAAGTTCATGGCAAATAGTCTTTAAAGGTGTCCTGCCAAAACAAAAAACATTTTTCTGAGTTTTATGTTGAATATTGTAGGTCCACAGTTGTTCCAGGTCAGTTTTCAAGCAGTCAAATTTTTCTGAGCTTGAAAGTCTGGAAATTAGTTTTTCCTAATGTTGTTAGATGTTTTTGGATACAAATATTTTAGATTACAGGTTAATACTTGAGAAATAATAAAAAAAAGTCATGAAAATTGTGTGGCAGGGCACATTTAAAAGTAATGAATGAATATAAAAAAAAATCAGACATCATTCTGATTAATAAACATATTGGAATGGTGGACATCATTGTGTAGAGCTGTAATATTTGCAGTTAGCATAATTCAGCTTGTTTGCCTGATAAGAACTGCAGCTTGTGCATGTTGAGGTACATTCCAATCAAGCAGCACTTGTGAGTCAAAGTGAAACAGTTAAATGTCAAAAAACACCCAGCTCGACGCTTATACTCAAACAAACATTGCATAAATTAATCTGTGGTACCTTTCGATTGATCCATATGATTGAGAACAACGTGAGACCAAGCAAGACTGCAGCCAAGGTGACAACAGACAAGACGATCACATTAAGAGTTGGCTCACATTCTGGTGCTTTGATTGCTGGCGGACCTTTGTTTTCCAGGAAATTAAAATCATGTTGTAAGCATTAGAATGAGTAACAAATTATTTTATCTTATGTCATAAAAAATAAAGATACAGACAAATTTGTCACTGAAAGTTGCTTTTTTTCTTCTTACAAATATAAAAAGTGCTCAAAGTGTTTCAGAAAATATTACATTTTTCACTCCAAGGGGGAAAAAATTACTCAATCACTTTTTGCACCAGTCCTCAGATATAAAATGTGAGTTTGACTCTAAACACCTTTGATTTTAAATTATGTGGAATACAGTATGCTGGTATCATGTTTGTTTTTACATTTGCTTTTAATCTAGGTTACTGAGTCATTTAATGTTACAACACAGTGTTAGATTATGCTGTAGAGTATGATCCCTGCTCACAGAAACAAATCTTTGCAATATTAATAATTAAACCCAGTTCATTTTGTATTTAAAAATACCCTTACCTGTCACCACCAGGAGAAACACTTTACCCTCTGTGGTTTTTTCATTATGATAGTCTGAGTACAAACACCAGTATGGTCCTGTGTCATTTACAGTCAGGTTTTGGATTAAAATATCCACATTTGGGAAATCCAAATGTAGCTGAACTCTGTCTGTCATATTATGAAGAAGATTTCTTTTTTGAGATTCTTTTTCAGTAAAAAAGATAACAGTCTCCTTATGGAGGCCCTTCTTCACATGCAAAACATCTGGGCTTTCATCAGTTTTACACTGGATAGTGATGGATTGTCCAGCTTTTTTCCACTTCACTTCTTCAGTCAGTACATATAAAAGAGAAAGGACAAGTTTGCATTATGAAGCTTTATGAAATGGCATCAGTATTTGTCGTCACACCTGTCTCAACCTTACCTGCCTCAGTTGGTGCTGTGTAACCGAGACAAAAGACAGCGGCGATCTTCAGCCAGACAGCAGACATTGTGTCGACAGAGTTCACTCCAGTTCTAATGCCTCAGAAGGAAATGCGCTTTCGTTTTCACCCATACAATCTGACATAACTGCAGAAGGCAGCACATGTGACCTACATTTTTTTTTTATGTGAAGAGACATTTCAGCACAGTCAGCTTGCAGTTGTTTTCTCGTGTGTCTTTATGAATTTGTGAAAATAAACATTATAATAAGATAAAACTGAATTGTACGGGAAGTGCAAATGGATTTTGAGGTCATAACCTCTTGTCAGGTTCAGCTGAAGAAATGAAAGAAAAGAAAAAATGTCAATGTCTGCTTTATACCAAAGACAGATATGCTAACACAGATGTTCGACCCAGTAACTAAAATTCCAAATGGACAAGACAAAGAAACTTACCCAAAGCTAAATGTAAAACACCAGGCAAATTATTTTTAGTTATGCTGCACTTTTTAAGGTCTGTGACAGTTTAGTTTGTATTCTGAATAGATTAAATCCTTTACGTAAGATAAAGAGAGCAACATTTTTTCATATGAGGGTGAAAGAACATATTCTAGTCCCCAAAAACACCAGGTTCCGTACATTAATACTGGAAGTTATGCCATTATGGAACTAAAGCAGTCCATTAAACTAAAGTGCCAGGTGACAGCTGGTTTTCAGCATATTTCCCTCTGATGGCAGCAGATGAAACATGTCAATGTTGTATAGAAAAGTTAGCTGTAGGGCTGTTATTGAGGATAGAATTAAACATAACCCAATAGAACTTGAACAGCTACTTGTTGTTCTAAGCAGCTAGCATACAAGCTGATGTTAGAAAAGTAGTAGTTTAAAACTCCAACGGGTAATTGCTTAAAAAGTAGAGTAATGGATTAGATTGTTTAATGTATAATGTAAGGATTTTCACCATGTGGCAGCTGATTTAGGAAACTAATTATTAGAGCCTGTGTTATTTATCTTTAATATAGGAACTGCTGAGAATCCCATTTTAATACTGGCAGTATTTACAAGTTTCTCTGGCAATAAAGGGTTTAACTTTTCTGCAACTGTAGGAGCTAATCTATAACAAGCCTCAAACAAAACCAGTCTGCTTTTAGCATACATATTAGTTCTACAACCTAAGCCTAATGCAGACTAGTAATTTCTAGTGCCTGCTTGTTCACACTGAACGGTAATTATTTTATCACCATTCATACAACATACATTGTATGTATATTTAGAAGGAATTTGACTGCTATCGGGAAGTTGAAGATGAAGCAAAAAGAGCACCCCCTAGTCCAAGAGTCTGCAACTTTTGTGACTGACAGAGACATTCACCTTGATCTTTAAAATGAAGATAAATCTTAAGTGTCCACAAAAGGCCACAACTTGTACTTTCTTAAAGTATCTAAGGTAATGTATTTTATCAGAGGCAGGTGTTTGTTTCTGTTTTACCTTCTGTTGTATTAACTACTCACTGCATAATACAACATTACCTTATTTTAATGCTTTAAAATGTTGAAAAGATTTACAATAGGTTTACAAAACTATTTTAGTGCAATTTGGCTCAAGTATGATGCAAAAATGTTGGTTTCTGTTGGATTAGCAGTCAGACTTTAGGTCAGAAAGATTTATAAACAACTCAAAGTTATACTAATCACTGCATTTTCCAGACATTTCAGACAAAAATCAAGTCATCTTTGGCCAAGTCTGGTACTAGAATCGGTTCTCACAAGCAGCCCAACCTTTTTGTAATATTATTGTCGATCTGCTACAACAGCACAAGTGGCAAAGGAAATTGGAAAGGGAAAAGGCTGCTCAAACTATTCCTTTCCTATTGTTACCCAGGTTCACGTGGATTTTGGTCAAAGTTACAAGGAGCCACTTCAAAGGTGCTGAAGAGCCACATATGACTCCAGAGCACCAGGTTGAAAACCCCTATCCTAGTGGCTGCTTCCAGTTCTAGATCCCTCCATTTAAACCAAATGGGAAATTTTTAAAAAAGACAAACATCTTAGTTGGATTTTTACAATGTCAATTATTTACCGGGTGTTCACGCGAGTGGGCAAAATTTTCAGCCTCACAACTCTAGAGCACAGACTATTTTTTCAACAACAGAAAAAGACTTTCAACTTAAAGTGGGTCTTGGTGAGGGAAATTATGAATGTAACATATGGATTCACTTTTATAAAAGAATAATTACTGCATAATGCCATGTTTAAGATCTTAGAACACTTCCCAAATGTAATATAAAAATCATTCAGTATCATTGGAAAACACAGCTATGAACTCTGATATTGCTAGATTATATTGGTGTATATAAATAAAGAAATAGATCTTTAAGATCTGTGTCCCATTCATTCTGACAAGTATCTTAAGTGTCTTCATTTTATTGTTTTTAGCATTATTTAAAATTAGTTCACTGAAATTAGTTTAATTTTTATGGACAAATAATTACATTCATTTACTTTATACAAAGCCCAATCTATCTAAATATATTGTCTTTTAATACATGAAAAAACTTTATTATGCTGGAAAAATGTTGAATCTTTGAAATCCAGTCTAAAAAGCAAAATGGTTGAAACAAACAAAAATGTTGGAATACATTGTCCAGATCCAAAGAGAATTGTCAACTCAATCAAGCAAACATCTCACTAGACAGCCCCAGTTTACAGCAGATATATAAAACCCCTCCTGCTCTGTCTCTTTCCCCAGAGGCAGTGCAAATATGGGTCCCAGTTTTTCACATCACCTTTCTCATCAGCTTTCACCTTCCAGTCTCATCTCGTGAGGAAAGTACACTGGGGAAATGGCCAGGAGGACTTTAATGCCTCAGTGTTGCTGCAGAAACAGTCCTATCCATTTGCCAGCCAGTGCTTCCTGTTATGGGCTTCTGGTGGGTGGGAAGCTTTGCATGTTTGAGTTTGTCTTTCGACCTCAGAGAGGGCAGGAAGACAATAAAATACAGAACTCTAACAATTAGTTTTGTTTTATTTTCTCACCAACATAAAGCAGATTTGATCCAGCAGTTTTTCAGGACAAAAGATATTTCCTGAAGCAGCAGCTGAGTCAGTGGAGATGACTAAATGAAGGTATTGATTAATTATCAACACATGACTCGGAAATGATTCATCTTTACTTCCATGCTCACATCCTCTTCAACCCCAGAGACATGCTTGGTGTCATCTAGCCTGCATCTGGTCTAATGGCTTTGTCAATAAACTGAAGCCACAAAACATGCATGGACATTAAACTTAGATCACACATTTTTGTTTAAAAGATTATCCTTTGGGGGGAGGAAATTGATCTTCTGGCTCCACTCTGTGATGTTGTTGAATGTTGTGCAGCACACAGCAAACAACAGCGATCAGAGCGACCTGGTACATAAAGTCCCCCCCAGCGCGGTCCAAACACTGACACCTGCTCTTCCGGATGCAGTGCGCTCCAAAACGTTTCTCGGGCGTATGTGGGCAAGATTATATTGATTTTACTCCCCAGCAGTCAGGTTGCGTGCAAGGGGGTAAAGGGGGTCTGCACCATCACCTTAGGAACAGATCACGAACTGCTATTAGATTCATAAATGTGTGGAATGAGATTTACAGACGCACAGGCACCCAAGTGCCATTGCCATCTCTCAACCTCGTAAATATAACACTGTTCCTCTGTGTCTTCTCCTCGCAACAATCACTGCAGTCATTTTTGCACCGAGTTAAGGCATGCCTTTCAAAGGAGTTAAAAATACGTGCAAAATTAGAAGCCCCAAACAGTTTCAGGTTTGATAAATTACAGTGCACCTGGAAGGCTCACTTATTTACATGTTCTCTTCCCAATATTTTGCGTCTTCTGACAGAAATACCCACTCATTATAAATATTTCAGTTAAATTAAATGATAAATTAAGTGAATTTAAACCCATAAGAACCCATGGCTACACAGGTATACCAACCTAATTCAAAGATCGGGACGTTTTCTCATCCAGTTTTAACATTAGCTTTAACTTCTTTGTAATATAACTTTTTAAAATTTCAAAATGGGATTTATGTGATCCACTTTTCAGTTCAACTCAATAAAACTTGAATTAATCCCAAGGCAAAATGTAATCAAATTACATTAAATTAACAAATCAATTATATAAATCAAGTGTGTTGCAGCAAAAATTTGGTCAAGGCCAATCAGAGCTGCTTTATAGTGTTGATACAAAGATAAATGGTAAATGTCCTGTATTTATATAGTGCTTTTCTAGTCATTTAGACCACTCAAAGCGCTTTCACACTACAAGTTTTACATTTACCCATTCACACAACCCGATATGTAAATTGGAGGGAGAAGGGAGGGGCTAACATTCATAATACGCAAATCGGGGGGCAACATGGGGTTCAGTGTCTTTCCCAAGGATACTTCCACATGTGGTGGTGGAAGCCGGGATCGCTCCACCAACCTCCTGATTGGAGGACGACTGCTCTACCCAATGAGCCACAGCCGCCAAAGAGATTTCCAGGCGTCATCAGAACCATGAATGTCTCTGAGAGACTGATAAGCTATGAGCTGCAAATCTAGTGTGGGTGTTAGATCACTGTGACATGTTGTACAGATGACAGGAGGTGACTCTAATTTCCTCCACGAGTGTTAAGTTAAAGTATAAGTAAGCAAAACTTTGGAACACTTGAATAAACTTAATTACAGTACTGAAGCCTTATGTACAGTGGGGCAAAAAAGTATTTAGTCAGCCACCAATTGTGTAAGTTCTCCCACTTAAAAAGATCAGAGAGGCCTGTAATTTTCATCATAGGTATACCTCAACTATGCGAGACTATGTGACCTCTGTCATTGCCAACAAAGGCTATATAACAAAGTATTGAGATTAACTTTTGTTATTGACCAAATACTTATTTTCCACCATAATTTGCAAATAAATTCTTTAAAAATCAGACAATGTGATTTTCTGGATTTTTTTTCCTCATTTTGTCTCTCATAGTTGAGGTATACCTATGATGAAAATTACAGGCCTCTCTGATCTTTTTAAGTGGGAGAACTTACACAATTGGTGGCTGACTAAATACTTTTTTGCCCCACTGTATATTTACATCTCTCCACTGATCATATGAGAATCAGAAGATTTCAGCAAGCAGCAAAGATTCAGGCTTAAAAAACAGCACAGGACTTTCCCTGCTAAAACAGCACTTGAAGAAAACAAGCCTTCATTGAGTGCACTTTAATATCCTGGCATTTCTCCAGGACAGGAAGTTCTTTTCCTGGTCTTGAGTGATGCATGCCTTTCTTAACAAATAAATAGCTAAAACATGTTGCTGTGCCACAGCACTGACCCAACCCGAAGGATTTTGAGTCACAAATGAGATAAAACTCAGTGAAACTGTAGCAAAATATGAACAGAAAAAAAAGGTGGGTGGTGCAGTGCACATGAACAACACACTAAGGTCTCATGTTTTTTATTTTCTTTGAAAGAGGGTTTAAGAACATCATATCATTGATTCCAGGGGCAGACTGAGACAATAATTCAGGCCGGGAATTTAGATATCATCTCAGGCCACCACCACAATTATTGCAAAACACCAAGAGTGAGTTTGGTTGGATGCCTATTGATGTAAGAGTGTAAAATAATAAAACAAAAGCTACACATGCATCCACACACAGCTTTTTCTGTTTCTTTCCTCTATGAAATAAATATTTTTGTTCTCCTGTAATAACCTGTACTCAAATCACATAAACTGAAATTCAATCTACTAAACTGGTAAATATGTAGCCTACACAGTTACCCGTTTAGGGGTAGATTAAATAAAATAGGTTCCACCATCGTTCACCTAAACCTGAGACTGACGCTACAATGTGGTTATTACATGATGAAAAATACCCTAAAATTAAATTTAAGCCTATTTTCCCAAAATATGAGCTGTAGTAAGATCAAGGGAAGATGGTTATGTGCACAGTGTCTTGTGTGGTACTACAACATGCAAGGGTATTTTTTTGACCCATTTTACAGTTTTTCCTCAAACGCTAAAACACATTTCACAAATGTTTTCTCCATGTTCCCCAATGTCTAAACACAACACCCTTTTCTAAAGCTACATAAACACAACCACACCTTCTCACTTCAAAACTCAAACTTTCACACCAAAAGAGCAGCTCGAAGCTTTAGAAAATGTAAACACTATACACATCATTACACACTAAACAAAACAATTGAAAACACAATGCTCAATTTGTGAGAAGGTTCTTTGTTACATAACTGTCAATGCATATTTTTAGAAACTTTACAGTAACGGATCTTCTTAGATCTCTGCAGAGGACCCGGCATTTAGATTTGTGAGTTTCATATGAAGAATATAAATCTAGAAAAAATTCTGCATGTACACTACTGTAACACAACTCAATGCAAAAATAGAATCTATTGCACACAACAGTACTCTCGAAAACATGATCAGGGTGTGAAGTTTTTTTTTTATTTACTTTATTCACACCACAATCACTGTGCAGCATCATGTCGCTGAGCTGCATCGGGCCACATCACCTAATCCACATCACAGGCTATATTGTCTCTTGGCAGGCATCGCGGGAAAAACGCCCTGGAATGGCGAATCCATCCTTGGAAGGCCTCCACTGGGATGTCAACACAGGCCAGCTCCATTGCCCTTAGGAGGTTCTCTCTAGCGTATGGTTGTCTGTCATAAACCTTCCATCTCCACGATGAGAAGAACTCCTCTATAGGGTTCAGGAAAGGGGTGTATGGTGGCAGACAGATGTTTAAAAAGTGGTTACTGTTGGTGGTGAACCACTCTCTGATTTGGTTTGTTCTGTGGAAGCGGACATTGTCCCAAATGATCACATAAATGTGATGTGCAGGCCCAGGATGGTGTTGTTGGCAGTCCAGGAGGATGTTTTTTAACTTCTCTAGGAAGGTGAGGAGACGTTGGGTGTTGTAAGACCCAAGGACAGCATGCCGGTGGACAAGCTCCTCTGAACCCATGGCCGCACAAAGAGTAATATTATCCCCCCGTTGGCCAGGAACCTCAGTGATGGCTCTTTGGCCAATGATGTTATGGCCTCTTTGCCTTCGTTTTTGCAGGTTGAAGCCAGCCTCATCCAGGAAGAGGTACTCATGAGCGCCGGAGAACTTGGTCTATTGTGGCCAAGCTGACATCATCAATGCTCTTGAAGTTGACATTATCGGCAATGACTTTGTCTCTGATCTCCCGGAGTCTGATGAGGTTGTTCTCACGAACCATATCCACAATGAGGGTTTCTTGTGCCGCTGTAAATATGGCAACCCTCGCACCTCTGTGGCATTCTTTCAACTCTAAAGAAAGAAACGTGTTGTCAATTGACATGTTTTACAATAACAACTGATTTGAAACCAATAGACTACTTTCACAGGCTTTTAAAACTGAATTGCGTCAAAGAAAGCAATAGAGTACAATACCTGTTGTGTTGTCTGAATGCCCTGATAATGGTGGCCATGGTGAACCTACGCAGGTTTGGACAGACTCTTAGTCCTGCTTCAGCCATTGTCATGCCATGGACAATGACATTGTCAATGATCTTGTCCGTAATGATGGTGCGAGGTTGTCTTGCTCTCTCTCCTGGACCTTCTCCTCTCCCTTGTTGGCCTCTTCCTCTTCCTCGTTGGCCTGCTCCTCTTCCTCCTTTGATTTGAACTCCTCTTCCTTGTTGGCCTGCTCCTCTTCATCCATGGCCAGCTCTTCTCCCTCCTCTGACTCGAATTCCTCTTACCTTCATCCATTGTGTTTATTTGGACTCTTCAGCAAACTGTGCACTCTGAACTTGCTTTTATACATGTGGTCACAGCATTAGCAACAGGTGTCTTCAATTTTGAGTCGTTATGTGTAATGAATGACGCCAGGTGTGTTCATTGTGTTCAAATATTGCTGACTGTGGCAAGCATTTTACATCACATGAGCTTTCATTTGAGAATATGAGAAGAGTTCTTTTGCAACTTGTGTTTTAGCAAGAAAAAATGTGTTTAGATTTGTGAGAACGGAGGATTGTGTTTTGTGAATTGTGTCTTCATGTGAAATGTGTTTATGATATTGGAAAATGATGGCTAGATTTAGTAAATGTGTTTAGACATGAAAAGGGACACACATTGGATTTGGTACTGTCCTATGACTTAGAGATGAAAGTGATGGAAATCAGTGATACTCGGATCTCAGACCATTTTCCTGTCTTCTTTAATGTGTTTGTTGATGTTTCCGCACCAATTCAGCATCCTTTGCTATGTCGTCAGTGTCTTTTAAATGCACAAACAGTTAATCATTTTATTGCTGCTTTTGGTGAATCAGATCTTTTGGCCTCGGCGGACTGTTGTAACACCTCTGCTGATGAGCTTCTGGAACGCTTTAATTCCACTTGTACAGACATTCTGGACTGTATTGCACCTTTTGGAACACGGCGTTGTATACGCGCTCCAGAACTGTAGATGAATGACTCTATCCGCTCTCTCAGACGCGCCTGCAGACGAACCGAGAGAAAATGGAAAATGGACAGACTTCATGTCTCTTTGGGCATTCTTAAAGACTCTCTCTCCGAGTACCAGTGTGCACTAAAGCATGCAAAGGCACAATACTTTTCCTCGCTCATTGCAAACAATTCCCCTAGGCCTCAGGTTTTATTTAGCGTTTTGAGCCGTCTCATCACTCCTAGCATGTCCCCTTGTTCTAATCCTTCAGACCTGTTCTGTGAAAACCTTAGAAATTTCTTCATAGATAGGATTGCAACTTTTAGATCATTATCTCCATCCTCTCTGATGGACACATCCTGTTCTCAACCGTGCTCAACTGTTTTTGACCAGTTTGTGCTGATGTCTCTTTCTGACCTTTCTAAGGTGGTACATCAGTTAAGGCCCTCTTGTGGTCCATTAGATAGTATTCACCCATCACTATTAAAAAGTGTTTTTAGTACTGTTGGGCCCGTAATCTTAGCTATTATAAACACGTGTTTATCTGCCGCTTTTAAAGGTGCTGTTGTTCAGCCGCTTTTAAAGAAGCCCAATCTTGACCCTCTGGTGCTCTGTAACTACAGGCCTATCTCTAAGCTTCCTTTTCTTTCCAAGGTCTTAGAGAAAGTAGTGTACAGGCAGTTACAGGACTATTTGGACCATTATGGTATTTTAGAGAAGTTTCAATCTGGTTTTAAGTAATATCATAGTACAGAGACTGCACTTTTAAGAGTATTTAATGATATTCTTTTAACTGTTGACTCTGGCCAATCAGCTATACTAGTCCTTTTGGATTGTCTAAAGCCTTTGATACACCAGATTCTCTTGTCTCGCTTGGAACATTATGTTGGCATTCGGGGCACGGTGTTAAACTGGTTTAAATCTTATCTATTGGATAGGTCTTTTACTGTTAACATGGGGCAGTTCATCTTTAGCCCCTCTTCAATGTGGTGTCCCTCAGGGTTCTATTTTGGGCCCACTTCTATTTTCACTGTATATGTTACCTCTTGGCGCCATCTTTCAAAAGCACTGTTTTCTTCCACTTTTTTGCAGACGATGTGCAGATCTATGTCCCTCTGAAATCCCCGGGGCCATCTTTTGACAAATTATTAAACTGTCTTAGGGATGTTAATGTCAGGTGTCATTTCTGCTGAGTGCCTGTGAGTGTTTTCACCTGTGTTTTCAGGGGCGTGGCAGCTGTCTTCAACAGGTGGATCCAGTTCCACCATCAGCCACTGAGCTTAAGAGAGGAGTGGTGGCAGAGAGCAGGCGTCAGATTGTTCCACTCTGTTCGTGGTAGATAATCAAGACCCCATTTAGAGAGATACATTCACTGTATGCTCAACATTACGTGTCTGTGTCAACCTCACCTTGTGCTCCTTCCCAGGACTTCCTCAGCTGGACCTTCCTAGGACCCCGGTTTCCACACCGTAGCCCTTTCCGGATCCAGCTCTCGCTTCTGGCAGCTTCCAGGCTGCTTTTTGTTCTCATCCCGGACCTCCTCGGCGGTTCCCACACCGCCTCTGTCCAGGATCTCTCAGAGACGGTTTCCACACCGGTCTCCACCTTGCCTAGCTCTCCTCCTCTCCTGGCCTGCCTCCGCACCATTCCTCCAGCTCCCAGGATCCACCTGTTCACCACCAAGTCAGTCTGTCCGCCCTCTACCAGCACTCACACGCCAGCCTCAGCCGACTGGCACCTGCTTGCTCCCCGGGACTCCTGCAATTCAGCAAACCATAAGCCTCACACCTTTTCTACATCAGTCATCCAGGAAAAGTCACGTTACTAACCTCTCCTCTCCTCCATCTGCTCAGTATCCACCATCGCTTCCCGCACGGCTGTGCCCGCTCCTGCTGAACCTGCTGAAGCAGACTTGTTTAATCTGTCTTTTATCTGTGACTGTCAAACTGACTTTTATTAAACTCCTGTTTGTAACTCACCACCTGTTGTCCCTTGGTCTGGAGTCTGCTGCTTGATTGAGTCCTGTTCTCAGTGTACAAAAAACATGACAGTTAAAAATTGTCTCCAATCAAACATGCTAACCTTGAATGCCAAAAAAACAGAAATTGTTGTTTTTGGTGACGTCGGACTGCTTAATGGAGTAAACAGTGTAATTGGTGGACTGGAATTCCTTCGCATTTCTCAGGCAAGAAATTTGGGTTTCTTCTTAGACAACTGCTTTAAGCTTGATAAACAAATCAGTACAGTTGTACAGAGTGTGTTTTTCAATTTAAGACTACTCCGTAAAGTCAAGCCTTATCTGCCTAAAAAAGACTTTGAAAGAGTCATCCATCTACTTATAATGTCAAGACTGGACGACTGTAATTCGCTTTATTATGGTCTCGAACAGGCATCCATCCATAGCCTCCAGGTCGCTCAGAACGCAGCCACCCGATTGTTGTCGGGAAGGAGACGTTGGGATCATATCACTCCGGTTCTTCAGGCTCTTCATTGGCTTCCTGTTTCTTACAGGATCCAATTTAAAATGTTATTGCTGTGTTTTAAAGCACTAAATGGTTTGGCCCCTTCGTACCTGACAGAGCTCCTAAAATCTCACGCCCCCATAAGAACTTTGAGATCCTCTTCACAACATCTCCTGTCAGTTCCACCGACTAGGTTGAAGTCCAGAGGTGACAGAGCATTTTCTGTGGGTGCCTCTAAATTATGGAATAATCTACCGTTACAAATTCGGTCTACAAACAGTCTCCATAGCTTCAAGTCCCTCTTAAAAACTCACTTTTTTACCCTTGCTTTTAAATGTAGCTGATTCCTTTTTTATCCCTCGTCCCCTTGGTTAGATATGCTTTTTAGTTTTTTTTTTATTCTTTCCTTCTTTTAAAACTGTGTTTTTACTTATTAGGGATTGCCATAATGAATGTAGTCCCAATGCAAATGCATTGCTTCCATTCAAATGGCAAACCTATTATTCTACACCTCTAAGCGGGTCTCTGACTAGATTTATTTATTATTCTTCCGTAGACATTAATGCGGCCCGAACGGAGCGACGGATCCAGGCGGTTCATACATCAAATCGACCGGCTCGTTCACGGGAAGTGTGGAATTACTTTTATTTCAGATCCGAGTTACCATGGAGACGCAGCCCGCCAAAAAGCGTCCCCGAAACGTCCCACAGCCCAAACCGTAAATCTTTATGACGCGTATCATATATCATACGAACCGGATTGGAAACCCGATGTGATTGATCTTGGTTTCGTGGCGTTTCGGGTTGCCATGGCAACGGTATTCACAAAAAACCCCGCCTCCCATTGAAAATGAATGGAAAACGCTCCGAAAAACGCCAAAAATGTGACCTGTCTACCGGGGGAACTGAACCATCATGTGTGTTAATTTTTGGGTTTCTATAGCAACAGAATCCACCATAAACCACGCCCCCTTTGGAACTCTATTGGAAAATCTCTCAATTCATCACACATCCCCAATACACTACCATATTAAGTGGACTTTTCAGTCTTGTCATCATGTTTGCAGCGTCTGTCAGCTATCACACATGCTCAGGATCAGAAATTGCAGCCTTCTGATTGGCTGAGGGTTTGAGAGTCCCGCACAGAGTGGCAATCCCTCTCAAAGTTTCTTCAGGAACTTTTCTAGTTAGGGATTGCCATAATGAATGGAGTCCCAATGCAAATGCATTGCATAGGACTCCATTCAAATGGCAAACCTATTATTCTACACCTCTAAGCGGGTCTCTGACTAGATTTATTTATTTATTTATAGATTTATTATTCTTCCGTAGACATTAATGCGGCCCGAACGGAGCGACGGATCCAGGCGGTTCATACATCAAATCGACCGGCTCGTGAACGGGAAGTGTGGAATTACTTTTATTTTAGATCCGAGTTACCATGGCGACGCAGCACGCCAAAACGTGCACTCAAAATGCCCCCCAGCCCAAACCGTAAAACTTTATGACGCGTATCATATGTCATACGAACTGGATTGGAAACCCGATGTGATTAATCTTGGTTTTGTGGCGTTTCGGGTTGCTATGGCAACGGTATTCTCAAAAAAACCCGCCTCCCATTGAAAATGAATGGAAAACGCTCCGAAAAACGCCAAAAACGTGATCTTTTTCGAGAGCTTACTCCGAACACATACTTTCACCTACCAACACCGTTCCACCTCATATCTGGTCACAAGGGATGGGTCTACTTTAGATTTAAAGATCTCGTACAAAACTCAGACCGCGTGGCCGTGGTGACGTCAAACGCCATCAGAATAGCCCGTTTTACACATAGGGCAGACAGAACCACCTGTGATGACGTGTGTTACGTCAAATTGATCGGTTAGGGAAGGAGAAGTGAACCATGGGGTTTAAATGAATTTTGGGGTTACCATGGCAACGCAGCTCGCCAAAAACACCACCCGAAATGACCTACAGCCCCATCTGTCAGACATAACCCCACAAATGACACATCAAACTGACCAGGTTGATGACCAGCGATGCTCTATCATGGTTCTGAAGGATTTTGGGTTACCATGGCAACAGGATCCACCAAAAACCACGCCCCCTATTCAAATCCTATGTTAAAATTGCCCAGATTATGCCTAAAATGGACTCTTTTTGAGAGATTATTGTGCAAATACACGCTGACCTACAGACATTGTTCCACCTTATCTGTGGTCACTTGGCATTTGTCTATAACATACAAGAGGATCTTTCACATATGTGTTGCCATGGCAACGCCATTCGCCATCAAACATACGCGGTGAGCCTATTGGGCACACAATAGGATTTGTAACCTCATGTCATATATTAAAGCAATTGGCATGATCATTAGAAGTGACCCATCATGTAAACAGTAAATTTTGGGTTACCATGGCAACAGCATTAACTCAAATTTACACTTTTTGATCGCTTACTGTGCGGACATGCTTTGACCTACAGATTTTATTCCAACTTTTATGTGCTCAGTAGACATTGGTCTATAACATATTGAAGCAACTTTGACATATCTTTTACCGTATTGCCATAGCAACGCCATTCGCCATCAACGCACCCGGTCAGCTCACAGCAGACACTATGGGATGTGGGTTAACATCTGATACATCAAAGTGATCGGGTCTACCGGGGGAACTGAACCATCATGTGTATCTCAAATTTCGGGTTACCATGGAAATGGAATCTTTTTAAAACCATATCCCTATTGTAACCCTATAGACAAAACCTCTGAAATCATTTCGTCTCCCCAACACACTCCTATATTAGTCCTAATCTTTCTGCCGTGTCATCACATTTGCAGCACCTGTCAGCTGTGGAATGAATGCAGCCTTCTGATTGGCTGAGGGTTTGAGAGTCCCGCACAGAGTGGCAATCCCTCTCAAAGTTTCTTCAGGAACTTTTCTAGTTAGGGATTGCCATAATGAATGGAGTCCCAATGCAAATGCATAGGACTCCATTCAAATGGCAAACCTATTATTCTACACCTCTAAGCGGGTCTCTGACTAGATTTATTTATTTATTATTCTTCCGTAGACATTAATGCGGCCCGAACGGAGCGACGGATCCAGGCGGTTTATACATCAAATCGACCGGCTCGTTCACGGGAAGTGTGGAATTACTTTTATTTTAGATCCAAGTTACCATGGCGACGCAGCACGCCAAAACGTGCACCCGAAATGGCCCCCAGCCCAAACCGTAAAACTTTATGACGCGTATCATATGTCACACGAACCGGATTGGAAACCCGATGTGATTGATCTTTGTTTTGTGGCGTTTCGGGTTGCTATGGCAACGGTATTCACAAAAAACCCCGCCTCCCATTGAAAATGAATGGAAAACGCTCCGAAAAACGCCAAAAACGTGACATTTTTCGAGAGCTTACTGCGACAACATACTTTCTCCTACGGACACCGTTCCACCTCATTTCTAGTCTCAAGGGATGGTTCTACTTTAGATTTAAAGATCTCATACAAAACTCAGACCGCGTGGCCGTGGTGATGTCAAACGCCATCAGAATAGCCGTTTTACACATAGGGCAGACAGAACCACCTGTGATGACGTGTGATACGTCAAATTGATCAGTTAGGGAAGGAGAAGTGAACCATGGGGTTTAAATGAATTTTGGGGTTACCATGGCAACAGGATCCACCAAAAACCACACACCGTATTCAAATCCTATGTTAAAAGGGCCCATATTATGCTTAAAATGGACACTTTTTGAGAGATTATTGTGCAAATACTTGCTGACCTACAGACATTGTTCCACCTTATCTGTGGTCACTTGACATTGGTCTATAACATACAAGAGGATCTTTCACATATGTGTTGCCATGGCAACGCCATTCGCCATCAAACACACACGGTGAGCCTATAGGGCACACAATAGGATTTGTAACCTCATGTCATATATCAAAGCAATTGGCATGATCATTAGAAGTGACCCATCATGTAAACAGTAAATTTTGGGTTACCATGGCAACAGCATTGAGTCAAATTCACACTTTTTGATCGCTTACTGTGCGGACATGCTTTGACCTACAGCTGTCATTCCAACTGTTATGTGCTCAGTAGACCTTGGTCTATAACATATTGAAGCAACTTTGACATATCTTTTATCGTATTGCCATAGCAACGCCATTCGCCATCAACGCACCCGGTCAGCTCACAGCAGACACTATGGGATGTGGGTGCACATGTAATACATCAAAGTGATCGGGTCTACCGGGGGAACTGAACCATCGTGTGTGTTAATTTTTGGGTTTCTATAGCAACAGAATCCACCATAAACCACGCCCCCTTTGGAACTCTATTGGAAAATCTCTCAATTCATCACACATCCCCAATACACTACCATATTAAGTGGACTTTTCAGTCTTGTCATCATGTTTGCAGCGTCTGTCAGCTATCACACATGCTCAGGATCAGAAATTGCAGCCTTCTGATTGGCTGAGGGTTTGAGAGTCCCGCACAGAGTGGCAATCCCTCTCAAAGTTTCTTCAGGAACTTTTCTAGTTAGGGATTGCCATAATGAATGGAGTCCCAATGCAAATGCATAGGACTCCATTCAAATGGCAAACCTATTATTCTACACCTCTAAGCGGGTCTCTGACTAGATTTATTTATTTATTTATTATTCTTCCGTAGACATTAATGCGGCCCGAACGGAGCGACGGATCCAGGCGGTTCATACATCAAATCGAATGGCTCGTTCACGGGAAGTGTGGAATTACTTTTATTTCAGATCCAAGTTACCATGGCGACGCAGCTCGCCAAAAAGCATCCCCGAAACGTCCCACAGCCCAAACCGTAAAACTTTATGACACGTATCATATATCATACGAACCGGATTGGAAACCCGATGTGATTGATCTTGGTTTCGTGGCGTTTCGGGTTGCCATGGCAACGGTATTCACAAAAAACCCCTCCTACCATTGAAAATGAATGGAAAACGCTCCGAAAAACGCCAAAAACGTGACCTTTTTCGAGAGCTTACTGCGACAACATACTTTCTCCCACGGACACCGTTCTACCTCATATCTGGTCACAAGGGATGGTTCTACTTTAGATTTAAAGATCTCATACAAAACTCAGACCGCGTGGCCGTGGTGACGTCAAACGCCATCAGAATAGCCCGTTTTACACATTGGGCAGACAGAACCACCTTTGATGACGTGTGATACATCAAATCGATCAGCTTGGGAACGAGAAGTGAACTACGGGGTTTTGATGAAGATTGGGGTTACCATGGCAACGCAGCTTGCCAAAAACACCACCCGAAATGCCCTACAGCCCCATCTGTCAGACATAACCCCATAAATGACACATCAAACTGAACGGGTTGATGACCAGAGATGCTCTATTATAGTTCTGAAGTATTTTGTGTGACCATGGCAACCGGATCCTCCAAAAACCACGCCCCCTATTCAAATCCTTTGTTAAAATGGCCCAGATTATGGACGCTTTTTGAGAGATTATTGTGCAAATACACTTTGACCTACAGACATTGTTCCACTTTATTGCTGACCACGAGACATGGGTCTACAATATACATGAGCTACTTTAACATATGTGTTACCATGGCAACGCCATTCACCATCACATACACCCGGTGAGCCTATGGGGCCCACAATAGTATTTGTGACCTCATGTCATATGTCAAAGCAATTGGCTTGATCATTACAAGTGACCCATCATGTGATCATTAATTTTTGGGTTACCATGACAACAGCATTGACTCGAATTCACACTTTTTGATTGATTACTGTGCGGACATGCTTTGACCTACAGATGCCGTTCCAATTTTTATGTGCTCAGTAGGCCTTCGTCTATCACATATTGAAGCAACTTTACCATATCTTTTACCGTATTGCCATCAACACACACAACTAAATTAGCATTCAGCATTTGTTTACATATTTGACACAAGACAATTTATGTCTGACACATCTAAGCAAGTTTCTTCAAACAGAGCTTTAAAAAAGTCCTCAGATTAAAAGCAAATAAGGTATCTTTTAGCGGAGCAACAAACTAGTGTTTCATACGGTAAGTAACATTACAGCTCACATGTATCAGTTTCCACATTCTGTTTAAAAAAAAAAAACCTCAATCTTCAGACTTCGAAGTAGAGAGCCAAATATTTTGCATAATGTCATGAAAAGATTGCATGTTTTTTTAGTTTAGACTTAACAGCAGCTACCAAATTTTCCAGACTAAAGTCTGCTTTTTCTGTCCACAGCTGCCATCAGGCTTTATTTCAGTTACCATGAACACTGTGTGGCACATTTTTAACACGGTTTCTTTAGCAATGAGCTTTTATGCGTAAATTCTTAATATTCCAACAGTCCTATACTACATAAGAAATACAGACAAAAATCAGCAGTAAATTCATATGAATCTTTATTGTATTTAGAAATCCACATGTCAAATCTTTTCTTTCTTTGTTTCATCATTTACAATAGAGAAGAATGAGGGACGAGCTAAATCTCATGCCTTTCCCAGCAGGCGTGATGCACTACAGGATGGGCTGAGATGAAGGGGGTGTGGGAGATACATAAAGTGCTTTTGTCAACAGTTTTCTTCTTTTAATAAAAAAAAAAAACAAAGGATCAAACAAAAGGTTTGAGGGTGGAGTGAGAGGACATGAGAGTCCACGTATGTGACAGTATGAATGTACAGAAGAGGAGGAGAGGAGACGGTGATACGTTAATGAGGAGGGAGAGTGGTGGAGGTGGTGGGGGGTTTGTTTTCCCAAAAAATAAAAAAGGTTTTGAATGAAAATCAAAAGACAAAAATAAAAACGCCTCAGCCAAGGATGAGGCTGGACTTGCCACCAGGAGGGTTTCTTCTGCCTCCGCCAGGAACACTGACGCCGCCCGACGGGGCGGGGGGCTGTGACATTTCCCTCTGCTCCTGCTCCTCATCAACATCAGGACATTCTATAAAAAGGCCATAAAACATCTGAATATTGATGCATTTTAGGAGAAAACCAAGTGTTTTAATGTTAACATTTCATTATGAACACAATCAGATTTTCAGTTCAAATCAATATTATGAAAAAAAAAAAAAAAAAAAAAAAAA